>MJMS01000013.1:245336-360520 GCA_002018275.1 Huntiella bhutanensis
AAAAAAAAAAAAAAAAAAAAAAAAAAAACGAACACCATATAAGATACCTCAAGAAAGTCTAGTTGTCCACATGCAAAGGCAAATGAAATACGTACATGCGTTGTTACAATCCGGCAAGATTGTCATGACGTTGTTGATACTCTATGAATGTTTGTCTGTTTGCTTAGACTTGACTTTTTGATTCTTTCTTTGGCTTGTATGTATGTACAGACACACATATGTCTGGCTTTAACAGCTTGGACTTGACAAGTGAAGATCCTCTGTGGGGCACAGACAACCTTCAAGATCCCCGTCCATTATGCCGAGAAATGGGGAAATTCGCCACCTTGGGGTGTTCCCTTTGGATCTTTGTGGACAAGCATTACTAGCAGGCTTTCAAGACAGGCATTGGTTGAATCCTGCCTGGCACTACAGCTTGAACGAATTGCCGTTTTTTTTTTCCCCTCCCTTTGACGAATTTGTCTTGAATGTCTTTGAACAGTGGGTGTCACATGATAGCTAACTAACAAGCTTTTAGCTCTGTTGCTGGTTCCGTCACCTGTATTTAGACTTTCGCAAATCAGGTACTGGCGTGGTTTTTACCATAACTAATGGGTCTTCTTCGGGGCTTCCAAAAGGCCTTTAGATGTAGAGAAGAAGCTACCGAAACTTTCTATCATGAGATGGCGCTTCTAAACCAAGAACATGTCGAACGAACGAACGGAACTAGAGTTGGTTCCTTGCGTTCTATCAACCACCATCCATAAACAAAACAGTATGCCGGCCGAGCAATAGCCAAGCACACACACAAAAGACAAACGGCCGTGCTTTACTTTTTCCCATCCAATCACACCCCCTCCTCCTACAAAAAAGAAAGAAAAAAAAAAACTCAAATCACAAGGCCCCGTAAATTATCGTCGTTTCAAGTTCCTCAAGCTAAACCCATCACGGAAGACGCTTTTCGCCATTCCAAGTCGTATTTTCTTGTTTCGTTGTGTTTAGTGGGACATTACTTGGATACTAAAGGCCCGGTGTAATTTACAAGAATAGTAACAAACGATGCTTGGCTTTAGTTTCTTCACTTGTTTCTTGAACCTAAAGGACAGACGAAGAGATTACGCTTGTTCATGCTAACTTTTTTTTTTTTGTTTGGAGAAGACGAGGCACAAGGCACGGTGGTGGATGGTGATTTGTAACTGGACTGGATAACTGGTCGCCCCCGCGACACCGCATTTAATCTCGACAAACTAGAATGCAAGTGCACATGTATAAATGTAAAAAAGTCGTCATACGTAACACATGGCGCCACAAGGAACAACGACAGTGACGGGTCAGATCTTTGCTAATCAGCCATGACGGATAACACCCGGTTCTATAGACTCAACCTAATGAACGAACAGACAGAATTCAAAAGCCGGTGTATACAACACCAAATCGACAATCAACGTCAAGATTCCGTCCCTCGCGTCGTCTGTCTTGCCCAAATCCGGTGCGTTCATCCGTCTCCCGCTCAGACCACCGCTTGTCTGTCTTGTCTGTCCCTCTATACTGTCGAATATGGGAAAAAGGGGGGGGGGGGGGCCACAGGGACCTCACCGAGCCCACAGAGACAAGTTCGAGTCTGGGCGATCAGCGGGACGCTTGGATGGTGGATTTTTTTGACTTTTGTAGGGCATTTGTATGGGGGGTTATAGTGGGGAGTGTCTTATAGGCGGGAGCTAGAGCTACAGAAATAAGGGTTTTTTTTTCGGTGATGTGCTTTATGTGTCCATGTGTGTAGGAGGAGACAAAGAATGGTGGCTTTCTGCATGGCGCTTATTGAAGATCTGCACGCGTCTATGGTATGGGATTCTTTTGAGTCTGGTGGGAAACAAACTTGAACAAAAATTACATGTGTACCTTCTCTGGTCCTTTTCAGCAATGTAATCACAACCCCCAAAGTCACAAATGTGCCGTGACAATAATCACCCCAACCCTTAGCGCTGTCCGCTGGTTAGCGGCCATTTATATCACGGAATGGTAAGGATCAAGATGTAGGAGTTGATATGTGAAAAACAGTATATCATATATGGGTTGTAGTGTGTATATTCATGACAGAAGAATGTGAAACTTCCTATGAGCAGTGTTCAACTACTGTCGATGCTCACCATATCATATTCAACCGTAAGAGAAGTACAATCAAACAATAAGACTGTCTATAGCACGTATTAAAGCCACTCATTTGGCCGTCTTACTATCCCCATGTTCCCCCAAAAATCCAAACATTTAGGGTTTGGTTACTCGGTTGACATGCCGTATAATTTAGGCGAGTTGAAGGAAAAAAGAACGAGAGGAGGGAGGAAAGTAGAATTGGATGGGTTAATTTTACGGCGATAGCCTTGTTGTTGTTAGAGAGGCTGCCCCGGATCTACGAAATAGTACCGTGGGTGGGGCGGGGAGTTGTAGGCCTCGTTTGAGAGCCGGTCCCGAAGCATGATGTCACGGAAGTCTAGAGGGGTGTGTCTATTTAAAGTGTTGTGTATACATGGACTTACTACTACGAAAGAAAAGTTGCCACCATGGGGTTTTTCGTTTGCAATAGTATGAGAGAAAATGACTGTAAAAGACAAGATAGGAAAGGTTAGTCGATACAAGTTATTAGATGATGTCTACTCTACTCTATCCTGTTTGGTTTTGTCGGGAAAGAGAAGACTTCTTGAATATGGGTCACCCTTTACCTTTGAACTTTCTTTGAACCGCATCAACGCACAGACTCCCCGATGAACAAGCCCTGACTTCGGCGATATGGGAGGGATTATTGGTTATTGCTTTTGAGTAGCAAATGGAATTTTTTAACGGAGAGTTTTAAGTATGATAGACTTTTCATACAGACGGGCGGAGAATCGGAATAAACAACACGAAACTAAAGAACCCAAATCACACGGTTTGTTTTGTATCTGACTAACCCTTGAAATCTTTAACCCATCCATAGTCTACTTTTGCTTTCTTGCGTCTTCTTTTCCGTGGTCCTGTTAGTTGCCATGTTCCATAAGTATACAGCCACATTCCCCTAGGATTGACGTCAGGCTCCACCGGCCTTTTCAACCCTTGTCCTACCAACCAATCACAAGAAGCCTTCAAACGGGGCAATCCGCAAACTACCTTTTTTTTTTCGCCCCGCGAGAAACAACAACGGCATGAGAGAAGAGAAGGAAGGAACGAGATGGGAGAAGGAAAGGGATGAATGACGGACGAGAAAGCTAGCAAGTAAGCAAAAAACTATCAATTTAATGCTGTGTGTACCCGTATCGTCGGATGTATAACAAGATGGTTTTTGTTGCTAGACCTGGTCAGTCGGGGAAAATAAAGGTAACAAACTAGAGATGCGTAATCGAGTCTAGGGAAACTTGACTGACGGGTCAGGGTTGATCAAGCTGCCCCAATCTGGGTACATTTTGCGAAGTGATTAACGTTTTTAGATGTTTCCTGAGTGTGTTTGGCGGGTGGTCTATTATACAGTTGCCTTTGTTGGATTTTTCAACGTTTAGACAGGACGGGAAATATAAATGGGGATAGGATGGGATGACGCGGGTGGTTACCGAATGGTGCCGGTGTTGATCAGCTGGTGATGAATGACGCGGTAAGTTTAAGCTGAAGGTGATTTTCTCAATTGCCCTGCAGTTGGCAGGTGCATTAAGCCTTATGGAGTTAGTTGTTTGTTTTGGATGTGGGAGTTGCTGGTTTAAGCATAGTTGTTGATGCAAATCAGGGACGGAAGACAATTGAACAGAAGGGTTTTTTGTTAGGGTTGTTGGTCTTTTGAGACGATCATGGATGGTATGACATCCCTTCACATCCTTTACCTTCTCCCTTGGATATGTGTGTGCATATTATCCCTCCTGTCCCCAGACAGTAAAGACCTTTTGACATTTTGCGCGTGAAGAATGAGGGGGCAATGCATTTAAATCCAGCGGTGCCTGAGAAGATAGTAAGTGACTTGACCCGTCTGTGTCTAGGAGCCGCTAAAGGACCAACGCCAGAGCTAGAAGCCAATTTAGCTCCGAGAAGCCTACGGCACGGGGGAGAAGAGGCAAATGGCATGACGATGGAGGTCTTTTAGGATTCCTTGGTGGGCCGTGACTGGATGCTCCTTGTGTGTGGTCACGGAGGGTACCGTACGGTATTGACTTTAGATGCATGTGTTATATGTTGTATGTATGTGTGTATAAACAGATGTGTCGACAGAGATGGAAGGACGGACGGACTGGGCTGTGTTGATATTAACTTGCCGTGCTAGTGACACCATGAAACAAGCAAGCTGGAAAATCCCAAAAAAGCCACCCCGCTCTTGAAAGCCACAGAGTCATACACCCTTTGACGACATCGACTGAATACACATACAACACTCTATGACATATGTCAAGTTTTCTTGTCAAACATCTCATAAGAGACCCTCTCACTAAAGATACACATCAGCTACACTGCATGACATATACAATCTCTATATATCCTCCTTTTCTCCGAACAGTGAAACTTTATAGAGGAGGGTTAAACCCTCGTATTTGTTGGTGTCACGTGTGATTGTAAGATGGCGAGCGAGATGGTGAGTGTGTGAGAGAAGAGGAGAGGATATAGTAGAGCTGAGAGTTTGACGTGTGTTGTGTAATTGAACACACTTTAAGGGAAGTTCTGAGGTCTTAAAAAGCCACTTTAAAACGCCACCGGGATGGACAGAATGTATGCATGTCTATGGCCGGGTTTTGATATGTACATACATACATCCACATATGTATATCAACCTGTCTAGGAACGTCGGGACGTCGGGATGCTAAGTAAGAGAATGGTTCGTTGATTTGGCGAGGTCCCGGATAAACGGTCCATTGAAAACCATATACTTGTGGCTGGGTAGTTCCGAAAATCAAAAGGCATGTCCACCGCCATCTCGAAGATGTCGTGAAAAACCCTGACCCTAAATAATATATTCAATATTACCACACCCGACTTACACGACACACCCCCATGCACGTTCAACGGCAGCTGGCGTTGCCGTTTGAATTGTAGATGGATATAAATTCGATAAATAAGTGTGAGCCTCTAGACAAAGACTACATTTTTGTACCATGTTATTTGGCATATATACAGACACCCCTTGTCGAAGTGATGTTATTGTAGTCATATATATACACCCCTTCTTGTTGGCTAAACTTGCTGGCTGGTCTGGTTGGTTAGGCCCTGGCTATAACCGGGGTATCTAGACTGGGTGTGGAAGAAGGAGAACCGGGAAACAAGGGAGGGGGGCGTCCAGTTATGATATGTGTGGATAACGGGATATGAACATTTGACTATGGTGGTGCTGGATGGTATTATATATTTGGGATGTTCTCTGTTTTTGAGATGGAGGGAGATGGTTGTTCTTGTCTGATATACAACAACACAATCATTCTTTTCTCTCCAAGTCTTCTTGATACCCTAGATTGTCTCGCACTTTGTCTATCTCCTTGATTGACATATTGATATATAACTACCACATCCCTCTCATCCTATTTACGATTACCCCGAGTAATCACCAAGTCATTCTCCCAAATCCACATTCAGAAACAACATTCACAATGGACGGCTTCTCAAACCAATACGGGTCTTCCCAGCCCGCCTATCACGGACACTCCACTCACTGGCCCTCCACTTCCCAGAGCTACCCCCCAACTCTCTACTCGGCGCCTCCTCCGGCACCATCTACAACCCAAATCACTTCTCTCCTCAACGACACTCCAACCGGGCCCGTCCACCCCGCCACTTACGCCACTGACTTGACCACCATCGGTTTCCCTCCAACTACATCCCGTCCTTCTCTTTCACCTACCCACTACAATGCCGATTCATACACTGCGCACTCGCCTTCCTCGCCAACATACACACTTACCTCACCCGCTTCCCCCCTCGGCATGCCCCCATTCATGCCCGATCACCGGTCTTCTCTTGGCGGACCATCTCGTGGCCCCGCTCCTCAATCCCGTTCCTTCTCCCACGACTCCAACTCTCTTTCTTCATACCCCGCTCCTCACCACCACCTTGGAGTCCCGCAACAGCAAGGCCCCGCTCACCACCATCAACAAGCGTACTCTTTCAACCCAAGTAACCCGTACACTCCTCGGTCTACCGATCCCCACAATGCCGGTCCCGCCCCGTCACAAGGTCACCCGGGTTATCACCAGCCAGTCAGCTACCCATTCGCCGATGCTTCTCTCGCTATGATGCCTCATAACGTTCAACCTACTCTTCGCCATGCTTCCCCCACTTCCGCCAACAACAACAACCTTCCAGCAGTTTCTGCCCCCGAGACAGACCATACGCAAACTCTTCGTCAGCTTATGGGTTCCTTCTCAAGCAAGAAGCGGGTTGGTCCTCAACGCAAACATCAATGTCGGATCTGCCAACATGCCTTCACCCGGCCTAGTTCAGTAGACATCCATCTCCGTTCTCACACTGGTGAAAAGCGTAAGTTTAACTATTATAAATATCTTGAAGATCAAATACTAACATATCAAATCTATAGCTTTCGGCTGCAGCGTCAAAAACTGTGATCGTTTCTTCTCAGTCCTTTCCAACGCCCGTCGCCACGAACGGACACACCAAAAGAAGGAAGCCGCCAAGAACCAACAGCGGTAGTTTTTCAACTCTCTTCTTTTCCCAGTCTTTACTCCCAGCGGCCCATTTCCTCATCCAGGATTTTTTTTTCTCTCTCCCTCTTCTTTCTTCGCTTCTACTTTACGACTTGCCCTTTTTTTCTGTCCATTATCGACATTACTACACTCTGTAATCACAGTCTCCTCGAGACCATTTTTGTTTCTTATTGACCGCCGCTGGTCATTGTTCTTTGATTATTTTTATCTTCCATTCTTGCTTGCTTATAGTTTTGACTATCAGTTTCGCTACCATTTTGTGTAAGTAACGCTTTTGCGTTACTTTTCCATTTTTATTATACTTTTTTGGTCACTCGTTTTACGCCTTTTATCTCTTTCTCTCTCTCACTATATATCACGCTTGGTTGCTTGGGTTTTTGTCTTTATTTTACTGCTCATTTTGACGGTCATGAGGCGTCTTGTTTACAACGACAGTAAGGCTCTTCTGTCTAGGTGGCCTGGTTTTTTGTTTCTTTTTGATAGTGGTGCTGATTACATCTGCACCTTGTTCCATGTTTCTCTTTTTTACATACAATACGTTATTCACTCTTCCTCTAAACTTGTCTTCCTCTCAAAGTCCATGTAATGCAATAACAATCAAAGTCTGTACTGTATGTTATCCCTTCTAACTCTCAAGGTAACATCCTCATCCCTACCCAGGTCTTCAAAAGTTCAAAAGGTCCACCCCTGGCTCCCCAATCCGGCCGCTTGAATAGCGATCGACAAACTCACCATCCTACCTCGCCCCGGCCACACCAAAAGCCCTACACCGCACCAAATCCATAAGAACCCGCCACCCCTCCCCCCCCAAAAACGTTGTCCATAGACAGCCAGCCAGCCAGACAGCCAGCCGGACAGACAGACGTACCCAAGTCAACTCAAGTCGTCTCCCGTCATCGACAGCGTATATGCATTACCAACCAGCCCGCCCTCGTCACCGCCTCACAGCCTCACGTCTAGGTTCTCCGGCTATCCATACATGTCGGAGTTTTGTTTTGTTTTGTTTTGTTTACTCATACTTAGAGATGATCGGCAACCTTCATAGTGCTGTTCACTTCTCTCTTTAAACACTGACTGACGGGTAAAGGGAGTTGCCGACGCGCGTTATGTCCGTCTTGGGATGCATCCAACGAGACTTAGTATTCCTACGTGTTGGAGATCAGGTACCCTGGTGGAAGTAGAGCCTTATGGGGTAGTGGCAAAGAAAGTCTTTTAGGTCAGAATATAAAGTGGACTTGAGTCGGGAAAATACCGAGATAGAGAGATAACTTAGGAAATGAGCCATTATTGATGGCATTGTCTTACACGGCTTGTTGCCTCCCGGGGATAAAAGAGCCTTATGTATTTACATACGTCATTGGGTATCCTTGGCATGTGGATGCGTGTTTAAGGCATCGAAACCTGGATCATGTGTTTGAGGGTCTCCCTGTGTTTAGCCATTGAGATGTCTCGATATTCCGGAGTTTTCAACAACTTGTTTTCCGGTTCCGAGTAACATAGCCTCTACAAACTTTCTTCTAAACCTCAACACTATTGCTTCACCCCTAAAAATCACCACCAATAAGCAAAAGAACCATAAATGTCCCAAAATACCGCACATAACCCACCACCCGCCACCGCCATTGCCCCATCTATCCCAACTTCAATATCCCGTGTCGCCGAAAAAAAAAGAGATACTCCTAATCCGGATATACAAAGTCATCCTCAAAACCCCGATCGACTCATAAAATGAAATACGTATGTCCCTTCCACCCATTTCCACCTTCCTTCCTCACCAATCACACGTGACACAACCTTCCAACTCCTAATCCAAATGACGTCAATACCTCCCATCCATCCACAACCTCCTCCTCCCCCTTTCCCATCCAAACTTTCTAACAAAAAACCGCAATATACTCTACATACGTATATACATACATACTCCCAAATCTGTCCCTCCTTCCCAAATCAATGTTACACAAAAAATAAAGAGAGACCCGCACCGACCACGACAGAATTACAGCTTGGGGCTTACAACGTACATACATTGTACGTACAAATACACAAATACACAAGACCACAAAGCCAAGAACCAAGTGACACCAGCACGTCAAAAAAGAAATCTTAGACATTACATGTTGTCTGGCGAAGTGTGTCTAGAAAAGGTGGGTTCGTGTCATGGCTGTCTTATTCACATGTCTTGTCTAGCTAGCAAGACCCGCTCTATCGGCCTGTCAAAGTCAAAAGTCATGTTATGTATGCATATGTTTATCTATATATGTATGTACGTCCATATGTACTTGCGTGACAACATATATTAGTCTCAATAAACTCCGAAAAAAAAGGAAAGCGAGGCCGATCGCGGCCTAAAATGGTATCGTATTTGCCCTCCATGGCAACAAGGAAAATCAAACAACCCAAACAAGAAATGGACAACTCCAGACTTTCGCATCTCTCTCTCTCTTAAAATCTTTCTACCGACACACCTCTCCTTCCCGTCCGACAACGAATTAAAAATGATGAAAAATAGAAACAAGAAGCCAAACGCCACCAAAAACCCAAATCATTCATACAGCCGCTTTTGCCGTTCGTCCATGGTCAATCGTCATTATCCTCATTACATGCAAAATAGAACATAAGTCCTGTGGTCTCTCCTAGCCATCGGGGTTTCCTACGTTATACCCGAGGGGCCGTTGACCCGCCACGCTCGAGGAACTCGAGGAGTTGTTGTGGTGGAACACGCTGAAGACCACTGCCCCGGTCAAACATGTTACTGGGAGCGGGGATGTAGCCTTCGCGCTTTTTACGGGCGTGGTCTAGGAGGACGCCGGCGGCGACAATTAGGAGGACTATGCCTAGAGAGCAAGCGAGGCCAATTAGAACGACGAAAACGAGACGCATGTGGTCACCTGGTATGGTAGTTAGTAGATGAATATGGTTGATCAAAGGAGAGTCACTTACCATCAGAATCGAAAAAGTTATCCTTCTCGACAAAGATACGTGTAATACTACCGCCGTTACTCTTGGTGTTGGCCGTCAAGAGATACGGGGTAAACGAAGTACCATCAAATACAACAGCAGAAACAGAACCATAGTTCTTCAGCTGGATCGCACCCGTAAGAACAAGGACCTCATCGTCATCAAGGTATTCCGTGTGGTCATGGTCCTTCTTCACGCTAAATACCTGCAGACTAGTCACATTCGAACCAGCCAGAATGTCATCCGGTGAAGCAGACAACCATCCGTCATCGCCACCAGCATACTTCATCAGGAAAAACGCCCCAGCAGAATATCCACCAACCCAGACCTTGGACCTATCATTAGACCCGGCAGCGAGCAGGGTAACGGCCCCGTCAAGACTGGCGCCCTGGTAGGTATCCCACGAAGCAGACTTGACATTGTAAAGAGCAAGGGAGGTGTTGGTGGTATCGTTAATCTGAAGAGAACCGCCGACAAGCACGGTGTTGTCGCTGTTCCAAAGAATCGCCTCGGCGGTCCCCTTGATCGATCCGGGGGCAGACCACTGTCCTGAGTCCTGGTTCCACACGCAAACGGCCGGGCAAGGAAGAGCACCGGCGGACTCAAAGTCTCCAGCGACGTAAATCTCATTGGTACTGGGACGGGGCTGGATGGCCCGGACGGTCTTGGTTGAGCCCATGAGCTGAGGAGGTTGGCTGGAGAGCAGAGAGTTGGAAGACAAATTGTAGGCTACAAACCCGGCGATGATATCGTCACCATACTGGCCGGAAATATCACCACCGGCGTAGAGAAGATCATCGTTGACGGAAACAGCGTTGAAAACAGAGCTCGAGTCGACAGAGGAACCAAGACCACGGATAGAGTCACCATCCGAACCATCGATGATAACCAAGTTTTGCACACTAGTACCGTTGGGGCTAGCAGCGGTAAAGTGGCCAGCGAGGATAGTCAGGTTGCGATCATCAGACGAGTAAAATGCACCAGCAGAGACACCGTTGGTCTGTGTGGTAGAAGCAGTATCCGAGCTAGTAGGCGTAGTGGAGTTCGAAGAGGTCGTAGTAGTGGCGTTTCCAGTACCGTTGAGGATATGGACTGAGAAAGCGCCCAGAACGCCATCGGTAAGAGTCGCAGCGTTAGAGGCGGACATGGATGAGGAAATAACAGACCCGGCGACAAGGGAGCCAACATCCGTCACGTTGTTAACAGAGGCGGAGATGACGCCGTCGTAGCGCGGGTAGCCGTTCAAGTTCTGCACCCAGTTGTTCTCCGAAGGAACCCACACGGCCAAGCCACTGACGTCGGTTGCCAGGTATGTGTCAAAGGCATAGCAGGAGTTAAAAGATCCGGTAAACGAGATAACTCTTTCGGTAGACCCGTTGACAAGGTTGATGTCCATCGCGACAACATATTTGACAGGGCCGTTGACACCGGCACCGATAGCGCTCCACGAGTTGGTCGAAGTATCGAACATTCCAATGTTAGACATACCAGCCACCTCACCCTCATCCGTATCATTGAAAGAACCACCCACGTACAACTGCGAGCCCTCCATGTGCATAGCAACAACCTTCCCATTGACACCTCCCTGAACATCCGAAGCCGTGCTCGCCGAAACATCAAGAGCAGCAATGTTACTAACATTGCTAGAAGAGAAGTTCCCAGCAACAAACAGAGTGTCATCCTTGACCGCCAAATCGAAAACAGCGGATCCGTGATCAAAGCTAGAGCCGAGCTGGTTAACGGCGGACGAGTCGAAGTCATCGAGACTAGTGCTGGATGCAGACGGGTCGAAGTCGTAAAGGCCGTTAAGACCGCCGGTGGAGTTGATCAGGATAAATCCTACGCGCTGGGCGACAATAGTCTGCGAAGAAGAGATGCCGTCCATAGGAGCCAGGGTAACACTGGGGCGGAAAGAGTCGTCGCTAGAGTCAACATATCCGAAGTAGATTTGCTCGTATTTATCGTAGTTGTTGGTTTGGAAGAGCGTCTGAGTAAAAGTAACACCGTCTCCCGAAGTCATAGATCCTGTGATGTTGACCCGGCCACGCGATGAACAAGAGTTGTCCTGGATACAACCAGGGGTGTATACGTTGACGGTGTAGTTACCGGTCTGTCTAATATCCGGGTAGAAAGTAACGGAGGCGTCGCTGGCGGAACTAACAGAGGCACTGATGTATTCGGAATCAGTCTGGCTCGATGTAACATTAGTCCAAGTACCGGTAGTAGTAGACTTGGAAGCCGTGCTCGACGAAATAAGACAGCTAGGCTCGTTGAAGCCGTTGATGGCGTATGAATTAATGTCGTCCTGGAAAAGCTCAATACCGGAAAATCCACCGCCAGATCCGTACCACGCCGAAATGTCGATACGGAACGAACTCATGGAAATAACATTGACGAAGTGGAAGTCCTGGTACGTGGTGGTATCGTTGTTACTCAATGGGCACTCGCTAGTGCACGAAACATTCTGGCCAGAGGAATCAAGATAGGTCATGTTAAGAATACCGTTCAAAGGCAGAGCGGTAAATCTCCAAGTCTCGGTCCCCCGGTCGTCAACGTTACTGTTCCACAAACGAAGCTTGGTAGGCCGGAAAGTAAACCCAAGTGTCGCCTCCCAGTATCCCGCAGTATCATCCTCCAAAAGCCAGCCAGTGCTGCTATCATTGGCGTTGCAAACGATGTTGGATGGGTCGGAATAGGCGGTCTCGGTGGTAGTGCTGGAGCCCGAGGTGATGTTGGCGCTGGAAAGGTTGATGGCCTGGCCGTCAAGTTCAGTTGGGAGAGAGGCGTTTCCGAGACCAGTGAAGCTGCCGCCGAAAATAATGTGGTCGTTCGAAGTCTTAGCAATCGCATTCACTGGGCCATTAAAGCCAGCAAATTGCAGGTTGGTAAAGCCCCCCGATTCAGACCAGGTGATGGCGTTCATGGACTCGTTGGTCTTAAAGTTTCCGCCAATGTAAACGGTGCCATCGTCGTCGCAAAAAAGGGTGTTGATCTGACCGTCGACTGCGGTAAGCGTGTTGAGATCCGAGGTTGACGGAGTGTAAACCGCCAGACTCTGTGTCTTATTACCATCCAGACTGGTAAAGTCGCCACTAAGCATAATCTTTTCCGAGTTGGGTAACTTGCACATGGATCTGATAACGGCATCCGACTGGAGAAGCTCTGCGAATACTCCGTTGGGCAGCTGCGCGAGAAGAGCCTCGCTACCATTGGTGCTAAATGTGCCTTGAGATTGGCCTTCATATTCGTAGATGGAGATACCGGTAAAGTCTCCAGCAATGCCTACACGGCCGAGTTCGGAAAAGTCTATTCCGGGTTGTGTGACTTTAGTGAAGTTAAGGGCGGAGGCTGATGAAATTAAGGCGGAGACGGAGAGCAGTGTCGCGGTCGATGGGGTGGCAGACCGGCGATAGGCCGACCGCCGCGACCACGAGACTCTCATGGCGGTGTGAGGGCGAGATTTATAGAATCAGGTGGATAAACGACAAGCCAATGAAAAACGTAAATGTTGGTGAAGATTTGTTGTAAATAAATTATCGGGACAGACCATGTAAAAGTACGTGGTGGCCTATCTGGCACTGGTGATTCCAGGTGGTATGGCCCAGATCGTGGATAGGCTGGCGGTAAATGAGCCTTGGATAGTGGGAAATTAAGATGGCGGGCGAATGTTGTGGCGCGTCGAAGGCCGATGGAAGACGAAAAAACGAAAGAAACTGGCGGGAATTGGCAACAGATGTGGAAACGAATGACTGAGCGTGAAGCGAGCGATTGCTGAGTGTTGTAGCTGTTGTTTGGTTTGGTGATTGGTTAATGAAAAAGAATGGATGCTTCGTCGGTCGTTCGGTGAGACAGAAGCGTGTGTAGCTTGGAATGAGAAAAGGTCTCCGCAAACTCAAAATAAGCGCGAGAACTAGAAAACTAGAATCCACAATTGATTTGTAGTCATGGACAGGTATGTATGTATGTATGAAGAGAGTGATGTGCTGGAGATCTCTCTGGGCCGCTTTACAGAGAACAAGGCAAGTCCAAGTAGCCGACGATAGATTTGCAGAAGAATAAGAAAGGGGCCGTTCGTGGGCGATGGTGGATTTGTCTGCAATGAATGTTTCGAAAAGTGGCTGAGTGGCAGGGCTCGGGGCTTCACTCGTTTTTTTTATTGTCGTAGGTATAATCTACAGGGCCAAACGAAGCACCAGGGCAGCGGAGCCGTGCATGAAGAAGCAAAAGATGGCGGAAAAAGGGACCAAAAATGGAGAGCTGGTGGGTGAACGGTCCGCGTGGTGAACGGGGAGTTGTTGCTGGGTTGTGCACCTGGATACTCGCTTAAATTGCGGTTTCCACTATGTCACAGGGATTGACGATGGGATGGACTGACTGAAGACGATGAGATTCAATGTCTGATGGAGTCGTGGAGATGGGTTTGATAGGAATTAATGATTAGTTGTAAGGAACAATGAAAACAGACAAGAAACAGATGGTTACAATGAAATCCAGATGCACAAGAAACCTCTACTCTTGCAAAAATTTCTTCATTGGGATACAGGCAGGATAGATGATAGACCAGGGTAGTTACCATTCCTGGCAAACAAAGTCAAAATGTGGCTGTTATGCGTCTTTATTTAGATGATTTTTTGGTGTGGAATGGGGGATTAGGGTTTCTTACGAAGTTATACGGGTGTAGATATGTATTTAGGACGTTAATGATGATGAATTACAGGTTTCTATGGGTGATACGATTGGTGATATTAGGAGGGTCTGTCAATTTGAGTAGGTTTATTTGCCACAGATGGGATGTAATTACAACAGGATTTAAATCAGGGACAAAAAGGTACAAGACCAGATTCAGTGGAGCCATTCCGGGCCGATGGTTGATGCCCTGGTTAGAATGCGCTAATACGCATGGCACAAGCGTCTATGACGACGGTTTGCTCCCAAGGAAACCATAAACGAGCAAGAATATAGAGGCTACATAGAGAGTATGCATCCAGCCTTGTCACATCTAATTGACTTCTGCAGACCCCGTAGAAACTATCATAAAAACAGGCTACACATCCCTCGGTAACCAAGGCTGGAATGCATCTCTAAGGAGTCGTTGACCGAGTGAATTGGTGAGGCGTGCCGGTTGAGGGTCCTAGGGGGTTGGTGAGACCATGGATTGGAAGGAATTCATTGGCTCGGTTTCCCCTTTTGGTGGGACAAGTGGTAGGGTTAGACACATGTAACCCGGTGGTTCTTGGCAAGCCATGTCGTTTGGGCTTCTGGAAAGTCGTGGATAAAGCCACACGGAGGTCTGAGAGGATTCCGACCGGGGAGAGATAGGCTTTAGACGTGTAGATATGAATAGATGATAGGATTTTGGTACTGACTCAGTTTCTCACATATCCACATGTAATGTACATACATACCTAACCAATTGTATCTACGAAGATCAGGAACATTCCACATGCTCCATACAACCTTATCTCCCCATATGGCCATTTTGACAGGTGCATAACAACAACGTGGATTTGTCGGCTAGATTTAGTAGGCAAGGTCACATTCGTGAATTTGTCGGGCAAGATGGGTTTCACGGAACGAGATGGGACATCGGAATTATGAGACTGGGGTCGTTTGATGTACAAGGGTTTGTGCGTTTGATGGATTTGGTATTTTGTGTAGATGTGATAAGGACTTTGTAGTTAGGGAAACAGGTGGCGGTGGTTACTTCTGACGGGTGGCTACTTATGTTCGGATACATTTCACAACATGACATGTTCACATCGTCGTGTATGTACAAACGACAGTCAGCTTGCATACACCCACGAGCACCTGTCTCGGCTGAATCCCTTGAATCAATCCATCACCATCACCATCACCACGCAAGGGCCCACGAACTCCCGTCAATACTATGCACAAACTCCCCACCTTACATCGCCAGCACGGCCCCTTGCAGCGCAGAAAACAACCTCCATACATATTCACGAGTCGTATCTGCGGGGACCTGCGAGTTGATTTGGCGATGGCTGTTGTGTACCGGGTGGCTACATGGATTTGACCGACAGTGCAAAACGGATAGGATTCAACTGACGGTGCATAGCGGGTGAGATTCGATTGGTTTGGACTTGATGTTGTTTGGGTCGTGGTGAGACGGTCGGGGTTTTGCATTGCATAGTGAGGATTGGTTCATACGTAGTCATTCACGGCATATTGACGGGTTATTGTTTTCTGATGCCTTCTGGACGCTAAATTTACCAGGTCCCCTCCCCGGCCAATTTTGTGCAACCAAGTGACCTAGTTAAATGGAGATAAGGCAACTGCCTTCAACAACAACAGCCATAATAGTTTAATGGTTAGAATATCACGTTGTGGCTTTGGGACCTCCTATGAACACGAAAATCCGTGGTGATCCATGTTCGATTCATGGTTATGGCACATCTCTTTTTGACAGTTTGTCTTTTTGTGGCGCCGTGGGGGGCGAGACCAAGCAAATGAGCTTGTATTCCGTCAATATTGATGGACTGATCTATTCTGTCACTCTCTGTAACCTCATCGAATACTTTTTTTGAGGTCTATGATGTAAAGAAATGTCTATAATTATGTGTATATACCCGCAATGTCTCTATGTTATATTCAAATTAGAGTCTTTATCCCCTTCTCCTTTGCCACCTTTTCCTTCGTCACCTTCTCCTCCTGTTTCTTCTCCAACGCCATATGTCGATTCTTATACTCCCGTGGACTTTCAAACCCCTTAATCCCCCAAATGCCCAGCTTCTTCATCTTCGCCTTCTCCTCCGCCTTTCTATAGATCTCTTCCTTCCCACCAAACTCCACTCCTGACTTAGCTTCATACGTAGTCGCCAGTCCCTGCTTCAACATCTCCAAGGAGACATCCGTTTTCCATATGCCAAAGCGGAAATAGTGACACGAGGCAACGATGCGTTCGTACCGATCACGTGAGTAGAGGTTCACCCGAACGGATCTATCAGTAAGGAGGCGTTTAAGGTGTGCGTGGCTTTCGTAAGAGAAGGGTTGCACGGGACGGCCAAAGTAGGCGCCTTCGGGGGCGTCAATGCCGGCGAGACGAATGGAGATCTGGAGGTGTTAGTATCTTTCCGTAAAAAATACAAAAATAAGAACCTACTGTATTCCCTTTTAACCCCGCTCTACTAGTCGGAACCTTCTTCAACCACCCCCACCCAGTTAACCGCCCACCAGGCGTATGATAAAAATGGAAGCCATCGCCATCGCCCACACTAGTCACCTTCCCCCAAAGACTCTTCCGATGGAACAACTCCGGCCGCACATACGGGGCACTGGGGATCCGCCGTAGATATCGCGTGTACCCGTTAATAACCGCCAGGGCCACGACCGTCGAGGCAAAGATAGAAACCCAGTCGACGGCGGCAGAAAGTGGCGGGGAGGGAGCGCTGTTGGAGAGGGAGGTGACCCAGGTGCTGGCGGCTGTGAATATGTTTTCTTCCTTTTTTGGCGGTGGCGGTGGTGGAGAGGTGAAGGGCCACATTTTGGGTGGTTGTTATTAATGAGTTTTGGGACTGTCCCTTTGGTGAAACGAGAGAGGAACTGATATGGATATTAATGAAATCGAATTATCGTCATAACAACCACATGAGGCTCATGACGTCGACACGCGACGTAGGGTTCTCCTGAGAACCTACTCTATTAATTAGGGTTATAAACGTCATAGCTGCTGAGTCGACTGACAGGTAAACACGACAGTATTAAGGTCACACATATTTTTTATATTGGAATATATATGAAATTCAATTAACAACAACTATAAGCAACAAACAAAGCCATGCGATCAAGGGAACAACTCCCTAGGCAAATCTAACCCTGCGCCTTAAAAGTGCGACCAGTTGCGGTCTTCCGCTCCTTCTCCTCACTATCCGGTCTCGCCCTACGCAGGACCTGCAAGAAATCGGCCGTCCGCTTGCGCATACGCGAGTGGATGTACGCCTTACTCGCCTTAATGTGGTAGTGGAAGTAGTCTCTGAAAGTCTGAATATGCGAAACCACCTCATCCATGCGCTGCGGCGTCAAGTGTCTAGAGAATAGAACAAAGGTGACATAGCCGATTTCGCCGTTGGCAGCGTTATGTGCGGGGGCGATACCTTCAAGTTCCAGGGGGGGTTCATTCCGGAAGAGAACTTGCGGGGCATTCTGGATGGCGCGGCGTCGTGCATCGACGAATTCTTGGATGAAGACCTTGCCGAAGACTTTGTCTGTTTCTTCGCGGAAGATGGTGCTGAAGATGACAGTGACGCGGTCATGCGACGCTTTCACGTAGATGGCTTCCTCCTCCCGGTAGTTAATCGTCATGACCTCGCCGCCCTCACGGATACCCTGTGGTGCTTCCTCAGAGGTATACTTGCTAGCCTCCTCCTTCAACTTGTAATGTTCCTGGTACGCGGCTTCAAAAGGGGCGGCCATGGCGTTGCGCTTGAGAAGGGCGAATTTCATAACGAGGGCATCGCGGGTTTCCTTGTCGGCGGGGAGAGTGTCGAGGTCGATGAGCACGGAGAAGTCATAGCCGGGTTCGGTGGTGGTGACGTAGGGACCATATTCACGGGCAAGGACGGCGTCGGCACCGTATTTCAGGAGGTCTTTGTAGCAGCGGATTTGGAGGGAGAGGAGAATCTGCGTCTTGGTGTTGGGAGTGCTGATGTGGAAGATTACACCGTCGAAATCGGAGATGGTCTGATCGATGTGGGCGGGGGGAGCTCTGTAAAGACAGTTAGTTGGACTTGCGACGGTGATGCGCCGTGGATTGGCGGTGGGGACACGAGGCTGTGGGGGAGAAAACGTACCCCGAGAATCGCTCGGTGAGAACGGTCTGGATCAGCGCATTCTGGTAGTCGAGAAGAAGCATGGTGGGCGATTTGTGGTGATACAGTCGATGAGGCAGACTCGGAAGGCTACGGGGTCCGTCCTATGTGGCTGCTCCGAGTAGTGGGGCTCAGCGTAGCTTGGCTGTGCAGACCCCTGTTGCATCAGAGCTCTGTTATTGGTGGAGCTGTGAGGTAAATATGGAGAGATAAATCACGTGTAAGCAAGCATAGGGTGGATAAGGGTTAATACACGAGAATGGGCGAGGAGGCTGGGTTAAGAACGTACATATGGGATTGGAGGTCATTGAGGTGTCTGGGTTGGTATCACCAACCATGGTTTTGAATGTACGGATGATATATGACCGGGTGAAATGATGAGTTAGCAGGAACTCAGTCGCTTAGGTGCATGACATAATTGACGATTTGCCAGCGCAAGACAACGTCATTTTCGTTGGATGAGTGTGGGGATATGTGTAGATCCTTTCAGTTGACTACGCCTACCGATATGGTGGATGTCTGTATGTATTTATGTACTTCGCCTCAATAGTGAGATCCAAGTGTTAGAAATTGGGAAGCCTGAAAGTCCGCGGAGTCCGACGATGTCTGTATGAATCGGGAAGGTGCGATGCAAAAAACGTCATCAGTGGTGGCCACGATACTATTCATAGGTTTTTGTGACAAGTTTGGAATTGGTTGTGGTTCTAGAAGTGCCAAGATTTAAAGGGTTTAGATGGCTTGGAATAGAACGGCATGACGGATGGATGAACGGGGTTGATTGATGGATGACGTGGGTTTGTACCCTGGTGGATGTCGGATGTGAAAGGCTTGGCAGTGTTAGTGCTGTGGGGAATTATAAGATGAGAGATGAGAGAATGGACAAAAGCGACTACATGTGGTCAACTTGATGACGTTTTTTTTTTTATAGGTATCACGATGGATTGATAAAGTCGGTGATTTGACTGGGAAAAGGTTGGGGAATACGAGGTGTGTTGGAGTTCCTGATGGACGGGCGGAGTGATTCATAGGTAGCTAGCCAGCGAAACAGTCGATCAGGCGAAGAAGGGTCCACTGGTTATGACACCGCGTAACTTCGTTGGAGGCCCCTGTAAGTTCCTGATTCGATGGAGGGCGCTATAGCCAAGGGGTAGGTTGTTACGATGTTACAGTACAGTAGGATGGAATGGCGGCAGTGACGCGACTATAGAAGAAAGAGCGAGTGATATTATGCTCATATTGAGTAGCAGACTGACTATCTGGTTGAGTAGGAATGAGTAACAATTTGTATACATATCTTCATCTAAGTCCAAGTAAAGTCAACAACAATCACAAACCGTCAAGACAAACTCAAGTCACCAAAACCCCAAAACACTCGCCAACCCCGTCAATGCACTCACAATAGCAGGGACCCCGGAACACTCGGCATCACAACCGTTCCCACCACCATCAGCAACTTTTAGACCAGTAGTTATTTTCAGGAAAAGCCCGCCCGCCCGTCAGGTAGTCGCTAAAATCAATTAATCCGGCGCAGCGTGACCCCGCCCAAGCTGATAATTCATGGATGGTTGGTTGGATGGGCTCTGTTTAGGAACTAATGTGGCGTGTCTTGGACGGATATTTTAAGGGCGGATTCTCGCTGTTTTTTGAACTTGCTTTTTATTTTCTTGTTTCCATTCGTCTTTGTTCTTTACATTCATAGCTCTGTTGGAGTTTTAACGCTTGCTTTTCTTTCTTTAACTACCCTTTTTCACCTCATTCATTATGTCTCAGTATGTTAGCTTCTCTTTAGAGGATTTACTCAGTTACTAACAAATTCAGGTGGCAACAAGGTCCTCCTCAAGGTGGTTACCCTCCCCAAGGCTACCCCCAAGGTGGCTACCCTCCTCAAGGTTATGCTCCCCAGGGCGGTCCCCAGGTACGTTTCTCATCATCTTGTTCTTGGAAAACTAAACTAACATCTACTTAGTATGCTCCTCAACCTCCTCCCCAGCAATCGTCTAGTGGTGGTGGTTGCTTCAAGGGCTGTATTGCGGCCATGTGCTGCTGCTTCCTTTGCGAAGAGTCGTGTGAATGCTGTCTTGAGTGTCTTGAATGCTGCTTCTAAGAATAGGGAATGATGGTGGGCGTTTTGATTTGATTACTTTGTTTTCGTTTTATTGCGGGCTTTTGGGTATACCTCATACATAGAAATTCTACAGTTTCTGCATTTATTTGATTGGATATATTGTGATTGAATTACATTACGAAAGCAAGATTGACGTCTGAGTTGGTTAGTTATGAACTTAAAAATAAGACATAAAGGAACATACCGATTGGGTGAGAAGATGACAACTGAGGACGCTGTTCATACTTGGCTTCCAACAAATCACGAATACTATTCAACAACTCCAAGAATGTCTGGTTGGAGTTCTGCTTCATAGCAGTCATGAAAGCCCAAGACATGGCACCCGTAGCCTTGGAGTTAATTGTTGCATCAGCCCTAAAATATGTTAGTTAAATCCCCCATCTCAAAAGGAAAGTACTTACGAAGTCTGATCATCTTTACTTCCTGACCACATGATAACATCAGCCGGGGAAGTCTTCGTCTTGACAGTCTTGTTATACGCGTCATCACCCTTAGTAGCCTTCTTAACGAAGCCCCATACTTCAGAAGCGACACCGCCCATATCATTGCGCGAGTACGCTTTGAATGCACTGAGAAGACCTTCACCGGCTTCCTTGGCCAGGTTAGGCTCCTTGATTATACCCTTGGTGCTGTAGATGTACGGCAGGTCCAGGACAGATCCGGAGTGGCAAGCGTCAACGATGGCCGTGAGACGGACACCGGCTTGGAGAGGAGCGACCATGTAGTGATGAATTTCGTCATCGACAATGTGGCCTGCGCTTTGGAAATCAACGGGGTAAATAGTTTCGTCGTTACCGTCCTCTTCATCCCCGTCGGTATCCGCGGCTTGACCACCATGGCCCGAGTAATGGAAGAACAAGGCATCGTTCGGCTGCGCATCCTTAACTAGCCACTGCATAGCTCTCAAGATATTCGCGCGAGTCGGCTTGCTCATTTCATCTTGCTTGTCATCTGTCAGAATCACCATGTCTTCCCGCTTGTATCCGTAGTTCTGCATGATGAAGCTGCTGACGTTGGTTACATCGTTGATGCAGCCGCGTAGTTCGGCGTTAGTGTTGAAGTAGTTGATTCCAATGAGGAGGGCCTTGCGACGACCACTGCAGTTGGAGTATTTGAACGAGTAGCCTTGCGGGGCACCGTGACCGAATTGTTGTTCGCCGGTGGGGGGAGCGTGAGCACGGGCTGGAGAGGGGTTGGTTAGTTACTTGAGAGACTAGAAACGGGTAGAGAGACTTACAACCACTTTGCTGGTATCCGCCCTGCTGTTGGTAACCTCCTTGCTGCTGATATTGCTGCTGCTGCTGCTGCTGCTGTTGACCACCACCCAGGTTCATCCCAAAGCGATCCAAGAAACTCGGCGGTTCATTCTGTGGCGGCGCATACTGCTGATGACCACCGTAGCCGCCACCAGGGGGACCACCATGGGGACCTCCATGAGGCGGCCCATAACCACCACCACCACCTCCGTAGCCGCCACCGGGTGGTCCATAACCACCACTACCGCCGCCGTGAGGTCCATGACCTGATCCGGGATATCCGTAAGACATGAGGAAAAATACTGCAAAAACGATGATTTAGAAAGAAAGAAGCCAACAGAATAAACGGGCTTTGTGCTGCTTTTGTTCCGCTCAGCTGGGGTTTCAGCTGCAGTGGCTTTTGGTAGGGACTTAGGTGGAGAGGATTTAGCGGGGTTGCGTGCGTGGTCTTCTCGGGGTTACGGTGGCTTGAATTGGGGTTTATTGAAACGGGTTAGGTGATTGTATGTAGGCACATGTGTCATTATGGAAGACACTTGGAAATTCAGTAGAAGATGACTTCTCTCGGATTATACAAACGCCCGACACCCGAATAGGCATGGAGGCCTCCGTTTGGTCGGAAGTTGAGGTTGCGTTGCGTCAGACAAATCGTTTCATTGGCTTTACAGGGGTTTACCAGGTAGGAAGAAATCGGGAGACATGTCGGGTTTAGTCAGGCATTTGTATTTCTATGTTACTGATTTTTGTTTTCTTATTCACTACACTCATGAAGGCCTCTGTCTGTGGAGAGACAAATGTTACTGATTGTTTGGTGATGGTTTACTGTGTCCATTGCCAAGAATGACGAAATCTTGGCTGTTTGCTATGTAGGTGCCTTGATACCCGGGCTTCTTGGCGTCTCAAAATGACATGTTTGTCTTATTGTGTAGTATCAAGCTTAACAAAACCCCACCTATTAATCATAGGCCTCCTCATATGCCTCTTCATATTCTTCTCTAGCTTCTTCCAGCTCCTCCCGATCACTACTACTCATGCTACTCGAAGATCTGGCATCATCCAGAGCCTCTTCATAGTCCGCGCGGGCCTCGGCAAGGTCCTCGAGATCTCGCTCGTGTTCAATCCGGTCAATTTCTCCTTCGAAGCCACCGGGGGGAGGACCACCACCTCCGTAGCCGCCCCCGGGACCACCACCGTAGGCTTCTTGACGTTGGTAATCATGAAGAATAGCCTCTTCGCGTTCTTCACGCTCCTCGTGTTCATCTGGTGGGTTGTTAGTTTAGATCCTGTAAAAGACATTGTCGAACTTACTCCAAGCATGATTAATCAACGCCCCGCCTACCAAACCCACAGCCGCACCGCCAGCAAGTCCCATCATCATCTTCTTCTTCCCATCATCCTTATCCTTCTCTTTCTCTCCAGAGTATCCACCCGGAGCCGGCGGGGCTCCTCCGTAACCACCACCGGGGTAGTTAGCCGCGGGGGGCGGGGGAGCTCCGTAGCCTCGGTCGTTACCCGAAGGCGGCAAAGGACGGTCCCATTGAGAAGCGGAAGTACCAGTGTTCACGTAGAAGTAACGCGAACGCTGGTAATCGTACAGAGGCATCCAGCCCTCGGGGAGAGGTGGGAGACCTTGTGGCATGGGTGGGGGAGCAGGAGGGGGGGCACCGCCGGAGTTGTAGTCTTGCGGGGGCGGGGCATTGTAGCCCTGGTTTTGGGGGGGATAGTTGTTGTATCCTTGGTTCTGAGGCGGGTAGTTGTTGTAGCCTTGCTGTTGTCCTTGGGGAGGATATTGACCCTGTTGGGAATATTGTCCTTGAGGAGGATACTGGCCTTGGGCGGGGTAGTTGTTATGACCCTGCCCTTGAGACTGGTATCCTCCCTGAGGGGGATATTGACCCTGAGGGGCATACTGGCCCTGAGAACCGTAATCCCGCTTGTTATCGGAGGCTGAATGTGTTAGTTGACGAATCTAACAGATGGGAGATACATACGAGAGTCCTTCCCGATTCCCAAGCCCTGAAGATCCTTTGCAAAATTCTTCAAAAACGACATGATGCATACAGACAAAAGGAAACTCAACCGACAATGTAAGCAGCGATGGTACACCTTTATATCAAGTCGCCCCGCATCCCCTTCTACCCCGCCAAGCACTCGCTACACAAGTCCTTCTCGTCACCCCATTACTACGCCCCATAAGCTTAAAACAGCGCTATGGCGTCTTTAGTGCAGTGGGCTTTTCGGACAATAGGTGATTTACAGGGACAAGAAAGAAGAGGCCGCCTGATACTGAGCGTTCTCATGGGTTTCAGAGGGCTTAAGGTGGTATTCTGAGGGGGACCTTCTGATGAGATGATAGTTTGGGAGGGAGCCGGTCAGTGTTACTGTGGCACGAGATGTGTGTAGATAGACCTGAGTGGGATTTCGTTAAGAATACGAGGGGACCGGGGCGGGGCATTTGTCGCTGTTTGTGGATCTTCGGTTATTATTACTACGTGATTCTATAACTGATCTATATGTATGTTTAGATATATCCTGTGATCCACATGTAGCTATACCCAGCATACTACACCAGCAATCTGACAATCATAAGCGGAGGCCTCCACAAACGTACACAAACGCCTTGATTCCACCAATCCATCCGCCATCCAACCTCGCCAAGCCGGCTAACTCGGATCGCCGGGTTTGCGGCGTGTTTTGATATCGGTTATGTATGGACGATACAATGCAATGGTGTTGGCAAGACTGTAGGAATAGGATTGCGGCGTGGGATGGTTATGGTTGGACAGGGGTGTGTTGTTCAATGATCTGATTCACCGCCTTGACGGAGGATTGAGATAGGATTCTGCCATTCTTATCGATAAGACTGAAAATTATTGATTCACTTTGCGATAGCAATGGGCGCTTTTGGCATAGGTTAATGGCCTGGTGAAGTAGGATATTGCAAAAATGGTCAAGTCATATCTGTAAGTGTTTTGCGCAGCTTCCCTAAACCCCACTAACACTGTCGTCTGCAACAGTAAATTCGAACACGACAAGTCCTTCGGCGTGGTAACAACCGCCCAATCCAACCTCGTCTGGACCCCCGCCGAAACCGCCACTGGCGCCGGCTACGCTACTGTGCCGTCTAACGAAGACGTGTTAACATGGGACATTAAGAAGGGCGAGTTATTATCCCGGTGGCATGATCCGAAGAACACGGCTGCGGTGACGGCAATTGCCCAGTCGGCTACAGACCCGGATATCTTTGCGGTGGGATATGAAGATGGTACGATTAGATTGTGGGATTCTAAGATTGCCACATTGTTGGTGAGCTTTAATGGACATAGAGCGGGTGTTACGGGACTCGTTTTTGATAAGGCGGGTGTTAGACTTGCCTCAGCTTCGAGGGATACGGATGTGGTGGTTTGGGATCTGGTCACCGAGGTGGGCTTGTTTAAGTTGAGAGGACATAAAGATCAGGTTACCGGGTTAAGGTTTATCGAGCCTGAGTCTGGAGTTTCCGAGGGAGAGGGCGACGATGTCATGGCGTTGGATTCTGACGCTACCGCGCCCGGCTTCTTATTGACCGTGGGCAAAGACTCCCTCGTCAAGCTATGGGATCTCTCATCCCGCCACTGCATCGAAACCCACATCGCCCAAACCAACGGTGAATGCTGGGCTCTCGGCGTCGCCCCGGATCTCTCCGTGGCCGTAACAGCCGGAAACGACGGCGAACTCCGCGTCTGGTCAGTCGACACAGCCGGTCTTCTCTCCTCCGCCAACACTGCCGAATTCGACGCTACAAGAAAGTTCCTTTTGCCCAGGGGTACTCTGCATCGCGCAGGAAAGGACAGAGCACAGGCCGTCGTATTCCACCCGAAAAAGGAGTATTTCGCCGTGCATGGTGCGGATAAGAGCGTGGAGATCTGGAGGGAAAGAGGTGAAGCGGAGATCAAGAAGAGTCTTATCCGGAAGCGGAAGAGACGGAGAGAGAAGGCTGGGAAGGAAGGGAAGGCGGGTGATGTTGAGGAGGAGAGTGCGCCGGTGGATATTGCGGATGCGGAGATTTCGGATATTTTCGGGTCGTTTGTTATTGTTCGGACGGGCGGAAAGGTTCGCTCGGTCAGTTGGGCGGCGAATAAGGGTGTTAAGGATATGCAGTTGTTGGTTGGGTTGACGAATAACCAGTTGGAATTGTACAACATCCCGACTAAAGAGCGTCTGGCTAAGGCTAAGGATGATATGGCGGAGTACACCAAGACACAAGCGGTGGAACTTCCCGGTCATCGTGCTGATGTCCGCTCGGTGGCGTTGTCTAGTGATGACAAGATGCTCGCTACGGCGTCCAACGGTGCTTTAAAGATTTGGAACGTCAAGACTGGTATTTGCATTCGTACTTTCGAGTGCGGATATGCTCTGTGTGTTTCTTTCTTGCCCGGTGACAAGGTCGTCATCGTGGGTACTAAGGCTGGTGAGCTGCAACTATTCGACGTCGCTTCCGCATCGGTCTTGGAAAATGTAGTTGCCCATGAGGGTGCTATCTGGTCGTTACAAGTCCACCCTGATGGAAAGAGTGTTGTTTCTGGAAGTGCGGATAAGACGGCCAAGTTTTGGAATTTCAAGATTGTCCAGGAGGCGGTTTTGGGGACGAGTCGGACTACGGCTAGATTGAAGTTGGTGCAGAGTAGAGTGTTGAAGGTGGCGGAGGATATCCTGTGTGTCAAGTTCTCGCCGGATGCGAAGTATCTTGCCGTGGCGCTGTTGGATAACACTGTCAAGGTGTTCTTTGTCGATTCGTTGAAGTTATATCTTAACTTATACGGCCATAACCTTCCGGTTCTCCACATGGATATTTCTTACGATAGCAAGTTGATTGTAACTTCGTCAGCCGACAAGAAGATTCGCATCTGGGGTCTCGACTTCGGAGACTGCCACAAGGCTCTTCACGGTCACCAGGACTCCATCTTACAAGTCGGCTTCATCCCACACCACGCCGATGGAAACGGTCACCACTTCTTTTCTTGCGGAAAGGATAGATGTATCAAGTACTGGGACGGTGACAAATTCGAGCAGATCCAGAGACTTGACGGACATCTCGGAGAAGTCTGGGCCATGGCCGTTTCACAATCTGGTACCTTTATGGTGACTGCCGGTCACGATAAGGCTGTTAGAGTATGGAGAGAAACCGACGAGCAGATCTTCCTGGAGGAAGAAAGAGAGAAGGAGATTGAGGATTTATACGAGAGTACATTGACTGCTGCTCACGAGAGAGGGGATGAAGAAGGTGGTGAGGATGAGGAGGTGGGTGCGGCTACGAAACAGACTGTGGAGACACTCATGGCCGGAGAGAGAATCGTCGAGGCGGTAGAGATGGGAATGGAGGATTTACAACTCATGAAAGCCTGGGCTGATGCCAAGCTGGTTGATCCCAAATCCCCCATGCCAACCAGAAATATGGTCTACCTAGCCCTCGGCAACATCACCGCCGAGGAACACGTCCTCTCCGTCCTCTCCAAAATCAAAGCTTCCGCCCTTCCCGATGCTCTTCTCGTCCTTCCCTACAGTATCGTACCATCCCTCTTCACCTTCCTTGATCTCTTCGCTCAAAGACGACTAAACATGCCGTTAACCTGCCGAGTCCTCTTCTTTATGCTCAAGACTCATCATAGACAGATTGTAGCTAGTCGGGCGATGCGCGAGATGATGGAGCGGGTGAGAGGAAGTTTGAGAGCGGCGTTGAGAGGGGAGAAGGATGTTGTTGGCTTTAATGTGGCGGCTTTGAAGGTTGTGGGTAGTTTGGTTGAGGAAGGAGCTGTTAAGGGGTATGTTGATGAGAATTGGGGAGAGGAGGAGAATATCCGGAAGAGAGGCTTCTTGCAGGTTGCGTAGATTGTATGAAAATTGTTTTTGTTTTTTCGGGTTTGTTAGAAATTTATTCTTTTTTATGGTTTACTTTTTTGTGTGGTGTGATGTTGACACATGTGGTGATACTGCTGGGGGGCTAGTTGCTTAGTCAAGGACTCGGACAGATCTGCGTTTCTGTAAGTGAGTGGTGATGTATGGGTGCATATGCATAGGGTATAAACGGGAACTGGAGACATGCATGAGCTGTTGGCGTACAGTATAATATTTCGAAGTGAAAAATGTCGTTTATTTAACATGAAGAATAAGGAAAACTACATATGTGCATAAAGAACTGCGGCGTAGATAAAAACCTACTAAAAAATAAAGTACCAAAAGAACAATGAAAAACATGGTCGATGAAAATCGTTAAACAAATCTAGACATCAAAATCTAGAAACTAAAAACAATGAACAAAGGAAACATTCTAGCTTAAAACTTAAACCCCCAAGAAACCCAAATGTCTCTTGATTTCCGAGGAACCTGGGCTAAAAATGTACAGAAGACAGAAAGAACACGGAACTAGCCGTCTCTATCCATTGCTAGTAAGAACCCCTGGGGTAGGAGCTAAACAGGGTCTCCTTCAGGAAGGAAATTGTGGGTAGGGCGGGTCTTTGTATTGGTGATCCAGTTCTGCAGTGTCGTAGGATAAACTGTTGGACCGTGCTAGAAGGGTTCATATATCTAACAATGGTTTTCGTGGTCGCATTGTCGTGATTTAATTCGTACATACGTATGTATGTAGATATCAGTGAGATGACGTAGATATATCTTCCTCGGTGTGAAAATCCCAAGTTGTTGGGACGGAATACTCAGTTGCCCATGTTGTTCCGACTTGAGAAAAAATCCATGTATCCGTAAAAGTGACATCGAAACGACGGTAACATGACACAACACCCTCCGTGCATTTATCGCTGTTGCCACACAGATGCCATCTTAAAGAACACAGTGCATGGTCTGGACGCACACACCGCACACTGTACGGCGGCACGGGGCCGGCGTTTTAGGCGAGACGGAGTGGCGCCGGTGGTAAAAAAAAAAAAAAAAATGAAATCAGCAATGGTTGAACTGTCAGGTGTCGTAGATAGATTTTGAGTTGGAGATATAGGATTGGTAGAAATGTTGTTATAAACACATTCGACGTGTGAAGTGTAGGTAATCCCTTTGGCCGCTTTGCGCGGAAGTTTGCATGTTGAACACGGCCGCACAGGGGTGACCTCTGGAATGTTTGTTGAGAAGTAATGAAAAAACTACAGGAGAACAACAGGTTAATAAAGTGAAAACAAGCGACTGGTAATCTAAGCCAGATATGTCATAGTCGCCGGTATACTCACGAATAAAAATAAATAGTAATTCGCCTTTGCGTCAACTTTCTCCTCCCTCCCCCTCCTCTCTCTGGGCCTGGTTCCCCTTCTCCAGCAACTATCGCCACCACAAGCACAGGAGCTCGTGATAGACTCACTTCTTCTTGTTCTCCTACGAGACGTTACCGGTAGCGACGACTGCAGCTTTTGCATCTGCCACCAGAGACTCGAGTGAGAGACATGGACAGTCGGGGAATAGTTGTTTCTCGGTGTGACAGATGCAAAGGCATCCAGGCTCGCTGCAACTGTTAAGCGAGTCAAATTGAGCGCCAAGTGCAGCAAAATCTCCAGAGTCCATGTTGTATAATACCTGGAGAGTGGAAGTATAAAGAAAGGGTTCTGTCAAACTCAATTTGGGGGAATATAAAAGGTAGACAATTTGGGTTCTGAATAGGATGTACAGATGTCTAGGACCGCTTTTTATTTATTAGAGATGAGGATTTAAAGTGAAAGGGAATCTGGTAGGGGGGGTGTATATTAAACTAAACATCCAGGGCGTAGAGGTGTAGATATATTAACAGGACGGGAACACTAGTGTATATTGGGTCTGAGCACTCAGATATCTATCCGGGGTTTTTTCTTAATCAGTACTTGATGTATCCGTTTGTTGTGTATAGTTGGCAGAATTGGGAACCCCTCGCTAGGTTTTCCTCTTCTTAATCAATCAATCATTCCAAGTCGTTATTACACCGCCTGTTTCCTGCTCACAATCCACAGAGAGTGAGTGACCATCAGGCGGGGTATACTCTAACGATCTGGACGTCGCTGTAGTTGTTGCTTTCATTCCACCTTATAAGTGAATGGTTTTGTTACTGTCCTATCCACACGGTCCCTTGATTTAGCAAACAACAGTGTTAAGCCTACCGGGCATTGGCTGACAGAAGGACACTGACTAATGGCACCCTATGTCCTTGATCTAGGAATCCCGACTCCGTACCTAATTCGGTCGCCTCTGATCAGGTCGACTTTGTGCTAGCGTTTTGGGAGCATGCCAGTACCACTGCGCCAAAAAGATGGATCATTTGGTCTTGTTGGTGTAAGTGATATCAGCGACTATGAGGGGTTGCGACATCTATTGCCCAGCCCCAATCCGCCTAGCCCGCATGAGAACAAAAAAATCGTAAACCAATCCATGTTTAAAACAAAAGTTAAGAGCTACCTAGAAATGTATGCATGTACATACATATCTTCCTACTTACCTAGCCACAATTCTGTACGCCCGCCCGTCAGACTACGCTTTTTTTTTTTTGTGTTCATTTATGGCACATGTCCTAACGAGGGACATGGCAATGATCAGGCAGTGCCACAAAGTGACAAACTTTAATAGCAGACTGTCCCATGTTGTGTGGATTGGACGAAGTTCTATAGTTTTGAATGGAAGTCTTTCAGCAGGCGGTTTTTATGACGTCGGAGAACCAGTCAAGTTCAACCCACCAGATAACTCTCGCAACTGTCATGCCTGTGATATTATGAACATCGCAGACTCTAGGTAGAGAGCTGGAAATTATATCTAGAACGCCCTCTTTTTCGGGCTCTTTTACAACAGCCTGGGCCTGGGATAACAATCCCTATGGGGCCCCAAATGTTGGTACAACGTCAAGCAAAGTAGCGACCCACCTATTGATTCTTTTGGAAAGAAAGACCGGTTAACCCCCTGAATCAGGTATTTTTTATATATATAATTATTTATTGCATCTGTCTTAACGGGAGATAAGGTAATGCCCAAATCAGGTATGCAAATAGCCAGTTTGGGTCTAAATTACTCGGGACTTATCTGATCTGAGCGATAGACCAAACGCCAGGTTAATTTGCCCCGTGTAGAAACTTTGATGTAAAAAATGGTATGGTATTAATCAGACTATCTAATGAAACGATGAATCGTTACTATGATGTGTAGAAAATCCATGGTTCCAAGTGAGAGAGACAACTTTGTACATAAGAAAACGTCGTTTTGAGAGAAAATGGGGGGAAATCAAGAAAGAACAGACAAAAGAACGCGCAAGAGGATATAGGGACTAGCCATGTATGTATGGTAGAACAACCAGACGTACAGAATTAGGAAATGAAAAAAAAAGGCAAATTGTTAGAGGAATTGGCGAAAAATGGAAGCGCAGGAAGGATGAATAAGCTACGCAACTGGATGCTAATCATGGTGGAAAGGAACGCACCAAGGCATCCTGGAAAGATTGATGCTTCAAAAAAGATGTAAAGGATTTCTGTGAAGGAAGCCGACCGCATTTCATTTGGCGAGGGGAATGTAGCTATGGTAAATCTTCAGGCGAAAGTTTTGGCTAGACTTAGTGAAGAAAGGTACTGGGGAAGGGTGTTTCATGGGATCTATCATAAAGTCATTATCATATATGTACTCGTCGTTAGAGTGCTGCAGATGTCGGCTTTGTGGCGGGGTGAGCCTTTGCCAGGAAAATGGCCCATGTTCATAAACGGACAGGGGTATAGAGGAGTACTTTCATCCCAATAAATCGTAAGTCGTGTGTCCGGGAACCTCTGTAGAAAAATGGAACAGTGGGACTGTTGCAACCCTTGAGACAATGGTCGAACTATGTCACATAACGTCAAAAATGGGATGGGTGATCAAAATGCATCCTCCTGCATGTAGTGTGTGGGGCACGACAGACCCAATAAGAAAAGCTGTGTGTCGCTATGATTGACGAGAACATGGGTTCTGACTGTGGGAATGTATGTATGTACAGCAGTGCACAACCGAATATGCAGTCAGTCCACCCTTCGGATATCTGAGGAAAAAATATCGACTGAAAGAAAAGGTAATATATGTGCAAGGCGAGCGTGGAGTGCTAGGTGTGCCGTATTGTCAGCCTCTGCCCTGTCTGATGGCTACTCACTAAGTGTTCGCTTCTCACTGATAACTGTATAGGAATTGCACCCTATATAGACCATGATAGAACGTTCCCCGATAACAAAGTCCAAAGGTACCAATTCTTTTGGCGCAGTGGTATGCTGATGCCTCCCAGTCCGTCACGTATATAGTATGGTTGTCGGGGAAGGGGAAGGTACACCGCGATGACGGTCACCCGGACGGGTAAAAAAGCGATTCGGGGCATGGGGAAGTTTTTTGGTGGTTTTCATGTCGGTGCGCATGCAGAAAAGACAAGAAGACGAGTTTAATCAATGAAATACTTGAAACGAAAGAATATTGCGGCTATTATGGATGTATGAATTAGTACGGTGACAACATGATAAAGGTGAGCTAGGCACGATCCACCCCAACTCCTAATGTAAATACTTACATACATATCAAAACTGACCCGCTGTCAGTCAGCCCTCCGTCGACCGCCGCCTACGCCAGAGTTTCAAGAACTCCGACATCTATCCAGGCCCTTCTGGAGTATCAGTCTTCTCTACCTAGCAAGTATCGATGTAGTCTTCGAAGGACTCGACAAATAGACATGCACAGTCTGGCTTAGGTTGGGGTGTAGTATGACAGACACACGGGCAGTTTTGGTCGTTGCAGGTATTGGGGTTCTCTGAACTCGAGCCAACACCGGTGAGATCTGTGTTCGCATCCATGTTGAATAAGAAGGGGTTTAGAATAAGTCAAAACTGATGTTGTTCTAAAAACAATGTTTCCACTGTGTTGAGATTTCTAAAAACAAATTGAATTACGAGTAGGGACACCAAGTTACTTTATATACAAATTCGAAGTTTGTATTAGACAGACCCCATGCATGTCGGGTTAGACAAGCTATAGGAGCGCCAGTTTACGGGTGGTAAGGGGGCCCTGAATTCTATCCCAGTTCTTGAGAATTGATGCTGTCCTGTCAAAAGCCCATTCATTCACCTGGTCGTTGTTGGACCGGGGTGGAAGACTTGTGTACGAAACCCCGAAACTGCCCTCTTATCTACATACACTGTTAACAAACACTGTTAACAAACACTGTTAACACTGTTTCCCAATGTGCACCATGGCGGCTGTCACACTGTGTGATAGTTGTGAATGAGTTCTGTATTGCTCACTGTATAGGAATAATGGTACTAATTTCCATTGCTCTGATTGGCTCATAGGCAATTACGTGGGAACTTGAACTTTCGCATTCCATCATATCCATCAGCCTGTCCAATCAATGTATGAACGGCCCACTAACCACTGCGCCTTACCCTGATGGCGTAATGGTTAACCGAACCTGCTCAGGTCAACTCAGTGAACACTAAGTTGAAGGCTGCACCTGACAACTGCACTTTTGTAACTTAGTCTAAGCTGGAACTAACTTTCCGGTCTGTGGAGGGTCTTCGTTGTGTCGACTCACCGACAGTGGCGTTACGCCACACGAGCGACCTACGTTGTACCTACACCCTAGGGTGTGAGGCCCCCACAAAGAGTGGCGTAGGAGAGAGAAAGAGGAAAGGTTTTACATAAAACATCTAATAAAATATCTTGTCATACCTATTTTCGCGTCTCAGAACAACAGTCTTCTAACTTGGGGTCGGGTCGGGGTGCTAGGATTCGGGTTTCTATATACTGGGTTGGAGGATATTAGGTGTCTACAGATTACATTGGTGACTAACATAGGTTGAACTTAGATGTCCATAAATACAGAAAGCCTCTCCACAGGCTCCGGCTGGCATGAGAGTAATGATTTAAAAAAAAATACAATCACGAATATGCTCACTCCCCTTTCGCGATACGTCACTTGGGGTGATGGCTTTTTTGCCTAGTTTTCTAACAGCGATTACATATGTGTGAAGATGTATTCTCCCGATTCTCCCTCCTCTTGTAGTTTAAGAACATATATCAATATATACAGTCAGTTGAATAACAATACCTCACCGCACTCTCAATCACATCACAGATATCCTAGATCTCGCACCCATCTTAGCGTTCTTTAGGTTCGCTGTAGCTAAACGATTATCCACACCCAGAGCGGCTCGACGAGAGGAATCCTAGCCTAGGGTCGCTTGAAAATTGGCCAAGAGTGTTTCGGGGAGAATATCGCGAGAGTTTAAGCCATAAATAAACTTATGTGTTCAGAATGGATAGTTTGTCGTCGATATGTTTTGTTCCACACACAGACCACATGAAGAGGTAATGTTTGTTCACCTCAGCCTTAACCTTGCTGGGCAGAAAAGAAACGCATTAACCATCCAACTATGAGGTTTGAAACAAAAAGCAGGCACGGCCTGGCCATTGGGCTAAATAACCCTGGTTGTCAGGGTTAAGTGTGCGGTAATCAGTTGGTGTGATGGTGTCACGACAACAGGCGTGACAATCGGTTCGGTTATCGACAGATAAATGCACGATATATGCAAACTTGACTTGAAATACTATCACATTGAGATTCTCGCCCAATACCATTTATCGCCTTTCATTTACCTCCCCGAGTGAACATCTCAAAATAATCCCCTTATCACGCTGGCCACCCCAAATGACAAGCTCTATAAATGACAGTTTTGACTAAAGTTGACTAGTCATCGCATTTGTGCCACGAGATATATCTCCTACACAAAGTGTGTTTGCAACCATCGAATTGGCTTCTGAACGTCTGAAGACAGGCCCCACGGGTCATACCCAGGCTATGAGAAATGCCCTACGGTCCCCGAGACAACGACAATGATGAACCAAACAACGCTTTGACACGACTCCGGAGTGGGTCACCTACATCATGTTTCTTTTTAACTTCAACCTCGATGTTCCTTTCTCTTACTGGAAGTACGTGTCTACCGAACATACCAAGCAAACAAAGAATGTAACACGTGCGAAACATTCCACGACCCTTGTACGAGGGTGCAATGTGGTTCTCCGGCCATCTTGATCATGTATGTATGTAAGTGGTAAGGGTGGTCACCACTTCGGCAATGACACAAAGCTGTGCTACATAAAACATTACAATGTATATTCTTTTTCTTCTTCTTTTAACTGTGTTACCTGATGGGTATACCGAATAGGAAAAAACAATATGACGGGCGTTTCTACCTACAGTATTGCCTTAAAGTTATCGGGCACTTTTCTGATCTTCGGGGCGCCGCATTTATACAATAAACCAAGTCGTACCTGGGAATTTGAGGATAATAGGTCGAGTCACCAGCATCTGAGGCAGTAAGATCAAGCACAAGGGTCTAGTGAGCAGGTTAACCGTAACATTCTCCACAACAAAGCTAATCCCATGTCAGCTGTCAAGAAGATTTTAAGTAGGGTGTCATTGCCTAGATTTTCGGGGTTCCTAATCAAGGTTTATTAGAGTAATATCACCTCTGGTAGACGTCTCTGGTGATGGTAGTCTCAACCCCAATGTTGCCGTGTTCTTGGAATATTATTAAACAATTATGCTTTGATTCTTGCTTCGATTGTTCGCTCGAGCGCCATGGGCCGAGCGATCACTAACATCCTGTCATGGATTTTCCTTGGCATGTCCCGCTTTTTAAAGTTTCCCCACTAATCGAAGCCGGTTCGGGAGTCATGTAAGACCCAGGTTATCCCCTGTTTTTGCTACCAGTCTTGACCAGGGATAACTGCCTCGATCTTGGAACTCTGGAGGCTCTTCGATCCGTCTACTGGGCCACCGGGGCATTTGGCTTTTCGTCGTGCTACCTCGCGGGCAGCTGAGAATGACTTTCAAGTGCTTGAGCTGAGATTTATGGTCTTTGGAATTTGTGTGATTAGAGAGGGCAGCTATTTGGATGGCCACCAGATGACAAGGCCCATTAGGGATTATAGCTTTGTAGCTCGACAACCAATGACCAGCCATGCCATGTCCCTAGATAGGATAATACGCATTTATGATTATAAAAAAAAAAAAAAAAACCAATGACCAGCTGTCTGGGTATCAGGGTTTATTGTCTCCCAGTTCTGCTACTAACTGTCAAATCCAGAGTATATATCCCGCATCGGTGAGTGGTAGGTCTGATGTAGTTATGAATTAGTGAGTGACGTTAGAATTTATATACAGGCGTAGGTTTGATAACAAGATAGACAAGCATCCAAAGCTAATTGAATAGTCAACTGTTCTGAGGCTCAACTCACTTGCGTTTATTTATCTGAGACTTTTCCACCAATGTTTATCTCTAATTATGTCGACGTACCATACCGACCCTATCAATTACAACGAGACTATTGCGCAGCCTCGATGAGATTAGCTAGTCTGGCCTTCTATACTCCACAAATACCAACAAATACACCAAAGACAACAGGGTACACAACACAAGATTTCAATAGAATGCAATGCACTTCGATATCAAGCACAGTAGATTAGACAAAAAACAATCAAATTGCAAGCCATTGTGGCCCAACAGTACACAAGAAACTAAAAAAACTACCGAAGAACAATCCATACCATGATCCAATCCCACCCAAACATAAAAAAGACCAATAAAACCAAAACCAAAACGCCAATCATCAATCATCAATCATCTCTCATTAAAGGCAGAGGTTAGCCCTAACCATACTGTATACTCCACAGCACAGTCGTAAGTTTGGTTAAGCTGCTACTCAAACACGACGATTCCAGCGACCACGAGTGTCCACCTCGGCGTCGAACAACCCGGCTTGGTTATCGACGTCAAGCCAGCCACCTTCCTTACCACTCGAATCAGAAGCCTCGACAGCCAGCTGAAATTCGTGAGTAACCTTTTTAACTCCCACGATCTTTCCACGATCGCTCATACGGAAGTTATAGTCATCCACGTCCGATTGGTAACCCGGAGGGGCACGAACAAAGCCAGTTTCGCCACGGTAGACGGGGGGAGAAATCATCAAGTCATCCGGAAACTCCTGTTGGAGCTCCGCGATTTGGCTCTTGTGCTTAGACACGGTTTGCCACCCGGTAGGCTTGTCCCCACCGCACTTGTACGCAGTACCCGCGCAAAAACTACCAGACAGCGGGTTAATCGCATAGCTAGCAATGGGGATCGAAGGAAAGGTCACGGGACCAATCGCCACCACAGAGGAAGCATCAAAGGAAGAGCTACCCTCGATGGTTCCGGAGATAGCAGCCGACGCACTTCCGCACAGGTCACAGCTCTCGGAGACCTCAGCAGCCATGCCCGCCGTCAGCTTGGGCAACACCCAAGTCGCGGTGTTCGTCCAAGAAACACTGCCGACTGGGCTGGCAAAAGACAGTCCCGCCTTTGCAACCAAGGTGTTGCTAAACAGGACACCGAAATTCACCTTGCCTTGAACCGCAGGCTTATAAATCTGCAGGTAAGGCTTTTGCCAGCCACTGTCCAGTTTAGGGAGATGCCCAACCTTAATGTTGCTGACCTCGGCAACCTTTTGGTCGGGAACGACCACTTGAGCGCCGGTACGGACTCGGACCTCGCCAGTCGCGTCCGAGATCCCATAGTTCAGGTTCCCCGTCAGCGACATAAACAAGGTGCCGATACCACCCAAGTTGATATCCGGAGGCGCCAAGTTCAGATAAGAATATGAAAAACCGCCACTGCCAGCTGCAACAGAAGAGGACAGGGCAAGGTCAATCAAGGCCGTTGCCACGAGATCAATCGTATCAAAACGAATCATCCCACGGCCGTTTTCATCCCAAACCACGGTAATGCGGATCTTGCCAGAGACACCGCAGGTCACACACTGAGCAAGGGCAGTGATGGGACCTGTAGTGATGGAGACACCAGCGTCGCTCGACCCAGAGATGATGAGATCGGCGTTGAATGCGGTCGGTGTGTGGCCACCCTTCTTCTTCCATGATTGGAGAGTGGGGTGGTCGGTTTCCAAGTCGGAATAGTCACCGTCACTGGCAGAAGAGACGGTGAGTCCGGGCAAAGCATCCCGCAGCGAAGTTACACGTTCCACGGTAAATGAACCAGTAACATAAAACAAAGACTCGGATGCAGACCTGGTGGTGTTCCAGGCACTCTTACTTGGCGGACTTCGAGATTTGGGCATATGTGCGATAGACACCTCGGCACTACGGACTTGCTCAAGGTTATCAGCTTGTCCTTCGGGGCCTGGGGCGACAATCACCTCCGCGTCACTCCACTCAGAAGCCAGAAACTTGGCCTCTGCGGATGAGAGTCCACGAACAGTAAGGTTAAGAGAACCGTTTTTTTCAGAAACGATCGAAAACTGGGGGTGTTCAAGGGCCTTAGAGGCCCACAGAAGCTTTGTTTTCGTCGAATGAACGACGGCACGGCCGATATGACCGGTGTGACTGCCATTGAAAATTTCCTCGGCATAGGTCAACACGTTATCGGAGAGCACGTGCCACGGTGCTTCTGGGTCGACGTTGAATCCGCTGGCTTGGCGCCACATACCGGCGTTGATAGCATCAGGACGAGGAGCCTCATCGTCTATGGGGTAAAGACGATAGTCGCCGGGAGCGACAGAGGCCTCCGCGTCCATGCGGTCCTTGTGGTCGAGGAACCACGAGTCACCATTTATCATGGCCTCATGCCACATGGTGGAGTCGACAGGAACAACGCTGGACTCGTTGTTCCGCGGAAGAAGGTACCTCGTGGAACGGCGGGGTAGCTGGGCCCCCGGCACCTTCTGGGCCGAGAAGTTCTCGACCGAACCGACCCCCGACACAGTGGCCGCAGCCAGAGCGAGAGTCGAAAAAGAGGCCACATCGTAAGATGAAGCCTTAGAGGGATCCATATGACTGGAGTCGTCAGAATGGTCCAAGCTAAGGGTAGTGGATGAGTCCACCTGCCGGGGAGCGGGGGGCTCCATAGCCAACACAGACGCTGCATACCAGGCCTGCGCAAGCAGAAGGTTGACGACGTTCCTGAGGAACAACATCGTGTAGTAATAACTGTCGAATAGAAGAACTTGTTAGCAAGTCAAGTTTTTGTCATCGACCGGAACATCACGCTTGAAACTTGTGCAGCGACAACGCAGTATCCTCAACTTGGAGATGTAGTGTCTTCCTAGATGGGAGGACAACATATTATAAAATTTAACTTACTTTGACTTAAATGTCGCGATAGAAAAGGTATATAGTTGAAACGAGGAAGTAATAAAGACGAGCGGTGAAATATACAGCAGCAAGTACTATTACTACTATTAGCAACTTAGAATGAAGGAGAATAAATTAAGATGACACTTCAGGATTGTGTCACTCCAGACTGGGGATAGGTCACTTACACTGTCAACTGTCAGGGAAATGTTCTGTTGTGTTTAAGACAATGGTGGGAAAAAGACAAAAGAAAATTGAACTTAGAAAGGCGCGGAGAACCCCCATACTTATAGTTTTCCCATCTCTCGCTGGTTCTCATTTTTCCAGGACATTTTCCTCTAAACTTTGGTAGTCTCTTAGTACGCCATAGAATTCTCTTTCGGTCGTCTCGCGGCCCAGCTTGCAAAACGATGCATTAGGATAGTATTATCTCAAACTGCGTACAAGTTCAAAAAATATTTTCTCAAAATTAGCTTACTCCTCATTCGTGGCGGCTGATTGGGTTGTTTTTCAAACTAACAAGCCATAAACGAAGGCTCATTCCGTGTTAAATGAACCATTTCGGACTGGGCAAATAATCTATTGATTTTGTTTCTCCGAAGTATTCCGGGCCGGTCGTCTTTCGGTGCGATGCCTGTGGGAGCAGGATGATCTTGATGGCACTCTTGCCATGATCTAGATTTGGTACATTCAGGTCTAGACACCACGCGATGGTCGGAGTTACTCTGAACTATTTTTCTTGGCTGTGTTCATGTCTTCAAAAGTCTACAGGGCCCTCTGTACGCGTTTTAGATGACAAAATTGGCTGTGCAATGGCTTACAAAGTATCAAGCACAATGACGTCAGTCGCCACAGTCCTTATCGCAGGTCTTTATCGTAGCTACAATTCAAAACCATTTAAACCCTTTTCGTCCCTTTGTAAACAAACCTGCTATCGATAAGACTTTTTGGTCGTGGGACAGGATGGTAAGGCCAAGAGGCTCTATGTAATCACGTGACACACTCGGGATTTTTTTTCGGCGGTCAATTTTAGAAAAGTTTCTTCCACTGAGAGAATACTATCTGGTCGACAGTAACTGAGTCTCCATTCCCGTCATGAAGAAAAAAAAGGAAACAAGTAAAAACTGTGACAATCCTAGGTTCCATATCTGTACATATGTATGTCTTAAAATGTAGTTAACGATAGACCCTAACCCTTCACAAACGAACCTAAGTGATGCCTCGATTAAATCACTTCATACCGGGGTTCACCACCTTGTTCACCACCTTGTTCACTCACATATATTACGGTAATATTACTTTTGTCTTCGGTAGGGCCTTAGTAAGCATGAAGCTATCTTCTACAAGAGATATCGATTGCTGATTTCACCGGAACTCCTCTACGCCGTGGGCTGGATCGCATGCCACCCTGCCCAAGTAACGTGCTTTTGAAACATCAATTGTGCGTGCCCCGTCATGGAGGCCACTTCCACAGTCTCTCTGATCGGATAGCTCAATCGATTAGATACATTACGGCAATCAAAATACCCCAGTGTCATCGGCGACCCGCTCAATATATGTACATATCTGCATGAGGACATGAATGCAAAGGAAAAAAAGCTATATACAGAACACAACGACAGTAGGGAAACAAAATTTGTATTCTAGGACTTAGTTTTACCAGCATTCATCGTCAACCCAGGCATCGCTTCCTGCTTCCGATCTTTTGGATGTCAAGTGAATATACACGGCCCTTTGCACGGCTTTAAAAGAAGTTGGGCCATCCAGCAGTTCGGCGATGACTTTTGAGTCATCAATCTCCGCTACTGTGAAAAGGACTAAAATCTTCAGCTCCTCGGACAACTCGATATCATGTATAGCGGCTTCTTCAAACAAACAACTGAGACGGCCCTGGAAATGAGGATCAAATTTGTGTCCTGCATCGCGGAAGCTCAGTAGGCGCTTCCAATACTTTACTCGCCCGACCAGCACATTTCGCCCGCGAACTGCCCTTTCGATTTCCTCGAGAAAATCGGTCAAACTACCACTGTCTATGATTCTTCTCAGAAATTGAGGATCAATACTAAGTCTGATCTCTCTATGAATCCACAAGGCAATAGGCTGCGGCAGTGAAGAGAGGGCTTTGGAACTAAGCCCAATTTTCTCAAGTGATTGGTCTAACTCTCTACGCCACAACACATAGTTGTCGATACCATCTAGTTTCTGCCACTTGGTGGCAGCCCAGCGCATACGGAACAGTTGTTCCACCGTAAGTTGGGATGCTTGAGATGATGGACTGTTTTTTGAATGTGGTAAAGGGGAGTCATTGGGTGCGTCTTGGACAGTTGTAGCGGACCTGCTAACATCTATAGGGGAGCTCATGGCATCGGAGTTAATAAGCTTAGAGTGTGAAAGTAAGGCTATAGCTCGATTGGAAGTAAATGTAATTCGTGTGTGTGAATAGAAGAACAACGTTATGTTAAACAAAGAAGTGATATTGTTTCGGAATCGAGACAAGTGAGAATAGGAGTTCGATTATTGAATCTTCAATGGCGATGGGCTGGGTTAAATACACAACGTGTTGTGGCTCTTGATAGTTAGTGGTACTGCCTGTTAGTATATGCCATATTCAATCCACGTTGCTGGATGGTACGTACTGGTGCCACACGACTTCTCAGTGTTTACTATACATAGAGTACTATTCAATATGGTTCTCAAAACCGTGAGCACCCATAAACAGGTCTAAAGGTAACACCTTTTTTTGGTGTAGTGGTACAGTCATGCCTTTGGTCAGACTCCCAGCTCTCACAGTGCGAGCCGATCGGTAGATTTCCGTCGCTTGTCAATCTGCCACCGCTAGGCTACCTGTTACCGCTTGTCAATTTGCCACCGCTGTTCAAACTACTGCCGCTCTGCTACCTACCATTGCTACGTGCCACTGCTGGCTATCTGTCAGCAATCACCCAGGGTCTACCACCTGATGGCTAGGTGGCAGCCACCAGCAGACTGAGATAGTATCATGACGGAGCTCTCATGCATCTAGTTATGCAGTTATGCCCTTAAAGAACTTATTGCTGTTAACTAAGTATACCTAGCCATCACAATATGTCTATTCAAGTGAATGCTGAAATCCTGATCAAATTTCCCAGGTATGCAATTGTCCAGTCCACACGATTATGTCTTATTTACGTTACTAACCTAAGTTCATGCCAATGTTCAAGCCTAGCGGAACTGTTGATGAGGTGAGCACACTGTACTCCCCTGTCGAGTCGATTGAGAGGTCCGTTCAGACAGTTGGTCATATTTAATCTCCCCCGGCTACCAAGATGTCTGCGACGCTCCTCCGTACGATGAAGTAGGTCAAAGGAGAAAACGGTGCATCGGACGTCTGGATTGGTTATTTTGTGAAATGAGCATCTGGTAAATACCGTATCCCAAGGTTTTGTTCCTCTGAGAAGTCTACTGACAAGGCGGCGCCACTTTCTGCGCGGTTAGGGAATCACGGAAACGCCATGTATAACGAATGGTAAGTGTGGGTTACGAGATCCCGTTCTAGGTGGGCTTGTGACGTTTGATGATGTCAGTTCCAGTGGTGATATTTCAGATGGGGACACCAAGGATGACAGCGCCATGTAAGCTACCCTTGGGGCATTCGTAAGTAGCAAGCTCATTTTTTGCGATAGGTGTAGATAAAAATATTACTCTCCGCGTTGGTAGTCTAAACAGGACAACAGCTACGACTGCCATACACTATGATTTTTAAGTAAAGTAGTGGTGTGGTATCAGGCGCGTTGCCCAGCTCATTAAACGTATGAGTATCCCTAGACACTTCAGAGTTCCAAATTCCGGGCTTCCCAGAAATCTCTTTGTGGAAAGGTTCATGCTTCAGCTGACCCCATCCGCGTGAAGTACAAAAATACGAACCCCATCTATACGACTCAAATCTGTTTACCCGGGTCGAGGAGAGGGCTGCCAGGCACAATGAATATCAAGCCTGCGCTGTCCAGGACCTTTCGTCCGACTTCTTAGGCACTTCACCTTCGCCTGTGTTTTCTACACCCTCTAATACTACGTCCCACAGGCCATTGGCCACTAGCTATGTTTTGGGCCTACTTCTACGAACATAGACATTGAGCGCACCTGTGCCATTCTACTTTTGTACATTTGCGCGCCGCAGGACTTCACTCAGCAAATCAGTACACCTCACATATATTCAGTGTCAACCCCGGACAGTATTTGTCTACGCGAGAGCCTCTCTTGCATTCTCTCTTGTTGAAGGGTGTAATTCACTATTGTGGCCGCTGTTGAACATTGCCATCAGCAACCCGCTGCAATGATTATCTACATGATACGGAAATGGGAAAAGAAAATCGTGTACGAAGGACACACTAGGTATAAAGAAACGAAATCTATATTCCAGAGCTCGGCTCTAAAATAGTCATTGGATGTCTAGATATGACTTTACACCAAGAAGCCGGTTTCTATCAAGTGACAGCGCACGGCATGTTTTATGACGTCAAAGGATTGGTTACCGTTCGAAATTTTGGTGATGAGACTTGGGTCATTAATTCCTACTGACGAGAAAAGGACCGAAATCTTCTGATTTTCAGTCAATTCGATGTCATATAATGCGGCGTCGTTCAATACTCCAAAACTGAAGTCGAACAAAAACTTAGATTGTTTTTCTCGTATGCGGTGACTGAAAAGACGCTGCCAATACAGCACTTGACCCGTAAACAAATCGCCTCGAACTGTCCTCTTGATTTCCTCGATAAACTCACTCAAACTACCCGCGTCTTTTATTTTGTCGAGCAATTTGCTATCAATACTAAGTCTGATCTCTCTGTGAATCCAGCACGCCACGGGGAGAGGCAGTAAAGGGAGAATTTCGACAGTCAGGTCAATTTTGCTGAGTGCTAGGTTTAAACTGTGACGCCATGCTGTATAATTGTCTGGGCCCTTTAGTTTCCACAATACTTCGACGGACCAGCGCATCCGGAACAACTTTTCAACTGTAAGCTGGGATGCTGAAACAGATAGGCTATCCATTGAATCTGACAAGACAGAGTCATCGCGGACTACTCTGGGTATCGCATAATTGCTAACGGGAACAGGGGAGTTCATAGCAACCGATAGAATGGGTTTAACGTGCGGGTGAACGGTGGCAACTCAATTGAAAATAATAAAAAATTTCTCTAGGAGAAGACAAAGAATGGTGTATCGAATAAAAAGTGAAATTCCATCAAAGCCCAGAGCATTAACTCCAGTAATTCAATCATACAATCCGGAGTTGGTGAGAGGTGCTGTTATAGCCTCGTCTGCTGTAGTGGATACTATAACGCTTGTCGAATTGCAAAAAGTAGAGTGATTCCTGTGGCGTTTAGAGAATGAAAATAGGCAAATATGTGTGTATTTTATGGAGGTTGTGACCGCATGTCCGTAGAACGAGACATGTTACAAGTGAAGCAATCTACTAATGAATGACCATTTGACGTGGAAGTGCGGGGTAAAAGATTTCCGGTGTGCACGGACATGGCCTCGGAGTGGTTCACTATGTTCAGTATCCCTCCCCTGTTCATGTATTGACACAAATTCCTTGATATGGCAGTTCTGGATCCATCAGATCAACTAGTGTTATGGCTAGGTGCTACTACGCTAATATTCATGCCTAACTAATTTATCCGTCAGATAAAGTCATGGCGATGATATACAATATAAGTTTTCCAAAGTCAATCAACACAATGAATGATGGCACCAATTCCTTGTGACACGCACATAAGAATTGACAAAGAAATAATGAATTAATGACGTTTAGTATTGATCACTTAGGCCTGGATATGTAGCACTATTGTTGCCTCTATTGATCAGTGTGTTCGCATGGACCCATACGACTCGTCGCTTTCAAGATACCCTTGATTGGCTCCATCTTTTGTGGTTTTAGTGATCGGCATGCCATCGCCTTTGAAGAAACGGGAAGCTATCGCTGACTATCTGACAGACGCTTATTCTCCATTTTTTTTCTTGTCGGTATAAAAAGCGTTGCAACTCTAGGTACATAGGAGGTTCTACTGAACACTGCTCGGAGCTCGGGATACTGTTCAGAAACCGCAACCAGTAACCCCGCAATCATCTGTGCTTCTTCTAGAACAATTTCGAGGTCTATCGCCCTATCAGTCAATTCAGCGTGACGAACCACCAATTCCCCTAGATCTTCATTGTTGTTGAACTTAAATTCATGGTATTCAGTACAATAATGTACCAGCGCCGCATGGATATTCACATAAGCATTGCGATGGAGATATCTAGGCAACTTTGCCGGCGTCTCGTGAACCTTGAGAAAGTTCTTGGCGCATGGTACAATGCCCCCCCGTATATCTCGTTGAATTTTGGTCGCAACCAGACCCGATGGTAAATCAAGGTATTCGTAGCAGTCAATACCAAGCTTCCTAAGTGCTAAATTGACGTGGACTTTCCAGGCGTTATAGTTCTCGATTCCAGTGAGTTGTATCTCATGGCTTATCGCCTATCCGGTTCTAGTGATGTGTTCTAAAACAATCTAAATATCATGCCTCGTTGGTAGGGATCTAGTTCTTCACTCGCTGCATCCGGTAATTCAAGCTCTCTTGTCGAGATAATATGAGGAGTAGATTGATGGAGTTTATTCATTTCGACTGTGTAAACTTTCAAATGAGATTCGTAGTAAATGGTGATTCTGGAGGTATTTGATATTTAAGATGTTAAACACTCAGGGCCTTGAAAAGAGAACTATTGTTGCAATGTATAAGAAGACAAAGCTTATAATGCACACTAGGGTGTGGCCAGATTACACATTAGGCATCGATTAACTAAATCCGTAGACAGAGCATCCAGCGGCCAAGTAACCTGGGTGGAATAGATTGAGTCCTATACCTTCCAAGTCATTAAGGGGTGCCACGTACCATCTGCATGCTACACACTCCTTGCGGTATCATCGCTGGCAAAGTTTCGCTAGAGACGCCAGTTGATTTCGACATAGAAGTAGTCGGCTTCGCTAGGTTATGAATGTGGCCCGTCGCTTAGGTACAGAAATCCTTCGATACTCCAACTTGGCTACAACTGTCTAAATCTAGGGCGGGGATATAAGGTTGTCAAATTCAGTGGTGTACTGCTATAGGCTCTACCATCTCCGTAGATTTGGACCAAACAATCTTGACTGAAAGTTTCCTTAGGTGATTGGTTACCAAACACTGGCACCCATTGTGACTTGGTGGGATTCTTGAATCTACAGTCCCGTATAAATCACTACACACTATGTTGTCGTTGTTCTTGTCGATAAGGCATTCGCTGCTTGGAAAGACGTGCTCTATGTTACATGGATACTTCTTCTTGAAGACCTCACCAAAGGATTCTGTTATGACGTCATCGTGTGGGGCTTCATCCGCGTCGTCTATGGCGTTTCGTTTGGCGCTCATGGATTTTCACACGAACATATCGCGTACATCAATAAACACTCAGAGATCAGAGGTCGTATCATTCAATAGTATAGTTGTCGTTGCATAATTTGGCGAGGTCGAACAAACAAAAGCTTTGCACACACAATCAAATCCATTCCACGAGTCCCATCTTTAAACGCCAGGAGCTCTGCCACAAGACTTTGTGTTCCACCGACCGAGTTTCACGCGTGAACCTACCAGCCTAATAAGGCTATAAACAAAGTATGTTTTCGTGGGGTGTCGTATGGGATCGGGTGGCCATTTTGCTCGCAATAGCGTGCCTACAACGTTGAAACGGTGTTAGTCATAAGGTACAAATATCAACCGGTGATTTCTTTAATTCACACCGATGTAAATAAGTTCCTACGTACCCGTCCTCGAACATACAACCGCCATGTAAATGTATGGCGTCCTTGTATGGCATTGCAGTGCAATTCAAGTGGCTGATGGGCTTAACCGCAGTGAGGTGATTTAAAAAGCGGGTGGATTTAACATCTCATCCCGTGTGGAAAACGAAATTCCAGCCGATACTCGATGATTCTTGTGCTGTTTGGCGCGACTACTGTGCTCGGTCTTGGTGGGCTTTGTAGCCGAAGCCTTCGACTTGGGCATCTTTGTCGGCGCAAGAATGGACTTAGGCGGTTTCGCGTCGGGAACGGGAGTCTTGGGAGGCTTTGGAAGAAATGCGATAGATCTAGACGATTTCATCGTTGGAGTCGTAGCGGCGTCTACTTCGACATGTCGAGCATACCTGAAGATGTATTTCTGCAGTTCAACATAAGTGGTGCCTCTGAATGTGGTGTCAATCTCCGGATAGCGTCTGGACGCTGCAGCCAACAGCCCGGCAATCATTTGTGTTTCCTCCAGTACAATATCGTAACCCGACGCCTGCCCCACAAGCAAGGCGTGTCGTCTCACCAAAGCTTTCAAGGACTCCTCCAGTTGAAAGTCGAAATTATAAAGCTTTTTCCAAAAGTTCACCTGCGCCGTGTGTATGTCTCCCCGGACGAGTTGGTAGACCTCGCTTATCAGATCTGCCGGTGTGTTGCTCCCTTTCAACAAATGTTTCACCCTGGGGGAAATGCTTCGCCTGATCTCCTTTTGAATTCGAGCCCCCACATCATCCGGTACCAAATGGAGATCTTGAGGTTGTATTCCCAGCTCTCTAAGTGCCAGGCTGATCTGGTCTCGCCAACGTCCAAAATTTTCCATTCCCTCGAGTTGCACTTCGCTGTCGATTTTCCATCCAAGCCGACTTAGGTACTCTAGAGATAACTCGGCTATGTCGCTGCTTGCGTATCGGGACATTCGTGTTCCTGAAGTTGGCGGCCGGTCAAACTGATGCACGGGGGTGCCTAAAGAATTCACTCGTTCGGGTCTCTCCATTTTGTTCCTAAGGCAGTTCCCAATTGAGGCCAGGGTATTTTCTGGCGAGTGTTGACTTATTGGCTGAAGAATTGTAATTTTGGCGATTAGTCGAAGACTGAGTAAATGCAACAATAAAGCTAAAACATGATGGTGGTGTTCGGGGTACTGGTGAGACGTGTTGGGCATCGGGTGTAGATATTAACCAACCTGCAGATAAAGATAAGAACGGGCATTTAATACGGTTCTTGTGAGTCTGCATAGTGCCTAAACAGAAGGCTTCATGAGTGAGTGCCATAACACAGTGCGCTACCTTAGGGATGCGTCGCCACAGTCAAGCCTGCAGATCAACTCCTCTATGCACTCCTGAAGAGGAAATTTAGGCCTAAGTTTACAACACATTTCAACTGCTATGCGCTATTTATTTAATGAGCCCAAGAGGATGTCGGTATATTGTACAGTTGGGGCTATACGTGAAGACGGAATGAAGCTCGGAGAGCGTCGCATCACATCCTTTCCACCGAGTCAAATTTCTAGCACGTGAATTATAGTTGTTTTGATCTCCGAGGCGACGTGTTCTCGTCTGAACAAGCCACCCGAGTCTGTATATTATTGATAAATTAGTGGACTCACTACGTCATATCCTAACGTTACTATGTGATATTTCCACCCATGCTCCCCCCACAAACCTAAACATTTTTTTGCTGGGCTTTCAATGAACTTGGTGTAACCAAAGGCAAATTGCCCGGTTCGGCAACTGCCGAGGATATGGCCACCCGGCGGGGGTCCCACGAGTTTCGAACGTGAAGTCGTGGTGGGACGATACCGTAACAAATAACAAATTCTATATATCTGTCTTTGTGGTGTGAAGTTGTCTCGTCATCATTGAAATCCACAGAAACGAGCTTATGTCAACATAACCTCAATTGCATTCATGATCAGTAGCCTTTGGGGGTTATGGATGATGCTAACCCTATAATCATGGTCATGCCGTCTGTACTGCGTGAATTTGTTGTCCCCCGTTATTCCTCATTGCTTCGTCACATGGTTTTAAAAAGACAGGTCGCCAAAGTCTAAAGAAATTGGACATAAACTATGTACAGTGTAAACTCTATTTCCGTCTATCTAATATAAAACCCCCAGAAACCCCATATACTCCACCGACACCATGCCAATGTCAACCGATTAAAGAATCTCAATAATATTAACAAAACGCTTCACTCAAAGAACCAACGTAGTCAATGAATGATTCTCCCCAGAATATGTATGTACATAGGAACTTAAACGGTATAAACTACCATGCCTGGCTCTATAATACCCCAGAAGGAAATTTGGAGTGTGAAACCCATAACGCAGCTATTCATGCTTCATAAGAAGTGGTTTAATATCCTGTTCGACCTCAACTAGAGGAGCTCCTTGACCCAAAGGAATCCCTGGAGACGGTACCGGCGGCCGAACCCCCAAAAGCTGTGTCACCGGCGCAGGCCGAATTTGCAACTGGGTTTGGTTTGTGACAGGTTGCGGTGCCATTGCTTCCAAACGAGCGATAGCCTCTCCAGCAGTGCGCTCATTAGTCTGATACCGTTGTTGAGCGTCGCTGATTATTTGAGTAATTTGTAAAAGCGAAGCTGAGTCTTGTGGATCAACCTGGGGTGCGGTAACTCGTTGGCCGTTCTGTAGAGCGGGATTATTCGCCCGCTGTCTATTATTCCGTTCCACGCGTGCGAAAATCTTTTCTTGTTGACGTTTTTGTTGGTCTATAACCTCCTGGGCGTAAGCCATGTCTTTGTGACACTCCGTAACAAGCTCACGCAAGCGATTTCTTTCTATAGCCTGAGCACTTTGCGGGTCACGCCCCGGGACCACCGGGGGTTTATATTGAACCCAGGACTTCGTGGGACTTGGTGTCCGGGATGCCGAACTACCTACGGAGCGTGGGGGCTGAGGTGGTCCAGGCTGGAAACCAAATCCAGTTGTGCCAGCCGTTCTATTCTGGGAGATGGATGGAGACTGGGCGGTGGATATGGGCCGGGAAAGAGCTACAGGCTGTACGGCTGGTACGGGCCAGGAAGTAACTGGAGAATGGGCAGCTTGGGGAGGCCAGGAAGAAACACTGGGCTGGACGGCTTGTCTTGCTCCATAAGAAACTTCGTGACGAACGGCTGGTCTAGGCCTGGAAGCAACTTTACCGTGGTTAATTGGCCTAGACATAGAAGCAGCAACGGGTTGGACAACTGGAGCAGGTTTGGCGATTTGAAGAGGAGTTGAGCCTACCACATTACGTATAGCTTCGCAAGTTTTCTCTTCAAACCATTTCGCATTCTTGGCCTTTGACTCTGCTATAGCTGCTTTTTGGGCCTTAATCATTGCAATCTTTTGGGTGTGTTCGAGGTGGATCTTGTGCCTCTCAATGCTAGTCAGTATCAGGCTGTGCATTGATTTTTGAAACTCATTCTCGAGTCGTGCAGCCTCCTGTACTTTCTGCATGAGTAAAGAGATGAGATTATCTGTAGTTGGCGTGAAGTCAGAGGGTGAATCTTCTGGGTCAGACTTGTCGATTACTTGGGGCGGTATGGGATTTTCACTCGTTACTTGAACTACTGATTCAGAATCGACAGATGGCAACTCCATGACTGTGAGGTCGACGGGTGACTGAGCTTCCCAAATAGGCTGGGTAACGAGCTGCCATTCTGATTCAGAGAGCGGACCAACCCGAAGCATCAACACGGTGTTTAATTTTTCTTGGGCTAGTTTGACGTCATTGGCCGCAATGCCAGCCGCAATGTCAGCCTGTGCAGCGGCAACAGCTTTCCTCCTAGATTTTTCATTTGCCGTTTTTAATTGATTATCGTGTGTGGCCATCTGTTCATTGCTCAGTGCCAAAACACGTTCTTCGAGTTTTTTTGCGGCCTTTTTTGCGTTCATAGCCTTATCATAAGCACGGCGAGAATCGTCGCGGTTAATCTCCATTTTGCGATACAGCTTTCGGCACAACTCAAGAACAGTATTTACCTTAGCCTCTTTCATTGCAAGTAAATCTTCACGGTGCTTGTCGGAGACATCAGAGTCATGAGCTTTATCAGCAAGAAGTCCAACTTGCTTGACTAGTTTCACAACGAGGGAGTGAACCTCACAAGCCGGAATAGTGTCTTGAGCCACAGTCGGGGCGGAAACGGAGACAGCTGGGGGTGTTATCTCGGGGGTTTTACTTGGTTTCGGTACTCGGTCAAGTTCACGGCTATACTGGCCAACGAAATACTTCAACGCCTGGTAGGTCTTTGCGGTATGTTTGGAGTGAAAGTCCGGATACTTTCTAACCACAACAGCAAGAAGAGAAGCAAGCTTTTGCAATTCATCCAGGTTAATTCCACAATTGCGAGCTTCGTAGGACAACTTCTCATGCCGCGCGCACAGTGCAGGCAACCCTTCGCCCGGTTGGAAATCAAAGGCGTACCACTTATTCCAATATAATGACTTGTGGGCTGGCGTATCGTCTCTATTAAGGATGACACGAACTTCGTCCAATAGTTCAGGCAGCGTACAAGTCGATGTGATATGCTTCCTGGCCTGCCATATGACCGTGTGTCTGATTAGCTCACGGATTTCGGTCGCATCGTTTGGAGATAATGAGTCGACATCATTGGCCGACAACCCTATTGCTTGAAGAGCATTTTCAACTTTGTGTCGCCAACTAGTGTACTCATTGCGGTCTTGTAGTTTGTCGCCCTTGAGCATACGTGTGATGGTGTCTATGTTGTTGGATGATATCTCAACAAATTTGCGTTTCTTATTTGTAGGTTCCGGCTTTACTGATGTTGTTGGTTGATCGCGCACCTCAGGTTCGGGAGACGAAGAAAAGGGGTGTGAGCTACCGACCATCTTGTTGGTTTGCCGGATGCTGAGGTACCACAAGCTTAAACGGGTATGTCGAGAGAAAATGGATCACAAAAGACTGGCGGTATAGATAAATAGACTGGTGATATGTCGACAAAACTCGGGAGTGAAACAATTCCACAAACTTAAAATAACATCAAGTTAATAACTACACTGCAAAAAGGAAATTTTTTTTTTTCGGCGACGTGGTTGTCAATTCTAACGCGTGGGCGGAATCCTAATCCTGTCACGGTGAGATCACCGCCAATTTAGGTAGCAAAACAGCGGTGATATCATGTTGCAAATATTATTGGTATAAGGGGCATTTTACCTGGTGAAACTGGCATAATTGTAGGAGCGGCATTTTCCGTGCTCACATAACTTTTATCTATCGACGGTGATTTCACTCGACAGGTTTGCCCTCATTTTTGAAATGGTGGCTTATCTTATCAAAAGTAAATATGGCGTTGCCGGGCAACTACCTACAGAGCTTAACATCAACTAAATAGAACCACACTAATGCATGCACCTAAATGTATGTAGTCCATAATTGAGTCGATCAAGGCAGTTTGACACATGGGCATGTTCATGGAGTCAACCAACGCTCTCCATGAATGGGAGCATCACCAAGGATAGGTTGCTGACGAGATAACAAAAGTTAAAGGGATAAAATACCACAATGAATGCTAAAATTAGCCAGCACATTGTAACCACGTAGAACCCTAAAAATGAAACTAGGTAACACGACCGATACAAAGATATCAAGATGTCAGTATTGGACCTCTGTATTTAATGAAGCGGGTTTAGCGAAGGGGAGCCGAAATATCTCGTGATAAAATCATTATCGCTAGTCTGTAACACTTACTTGTGGAGCGAAAGATACTACTGTACATACATTGTTCACCACACCAGAACAATGCAAACGACATGTCAATTGGGGCAAAAAGAACAACAGCCAAAGGTATCAAATATTATGTATTATGTGAGTATCTCCATAGGCTCATCTTGCATGAGAGTAATGAATAAAAAATGATGTATGTATGGATGTAAGTATGTAAGTAACAGTCATTTCAATCTAAACTAACCAAAACCAATTCACCCAACAAAATCAGCAAAACATCAACGTCCCAATAAGTACCAGCCCCCCCCCCCCCCCCCCCCCNCCCCCCCTAGGCATATAGTTATTTCCATTTCCAGTACTTGGATTAAACTATACTGAGCTGGGTATGTCGTTGTCTCCAGAATATATACATATGAACTCGCACGACAAACCTTACCATTTCTGACCTGACTTTGGAATTCCCCAGAGTGAGATCCGTAGTGTGAAACCCCATGACGTAGCTATTCCCGTTTCGGGACAAATGGCATGACGTCCTGTTGAACCGCAGGAACCATATGCCCATGGTTTACCGGCATTTCTAGAGATGGTACAGGCTGCTGAGCCATCGGCAGCTCCGTTCTCCCCGCACCATGTTGTAGTGTCTGTGTTGCCAAATCAGCGGCACGTTGTTGAATGGCAATCAGGCCAAGCCGACGATGCAGTTGTTGAGCGTGGTGATAGGGCCGAATCTTATTTGGATGAAGAGCCACGTTGTTTGGGTCAGGCAAGGGCATGGGACCTGGTGGAATGGAATAGTTTCCTTGAGCCGTGGCAACTTGCCCCGCGCTTGCTAAAATCATCTCTAGTCTTTCTTGATGAAGTTTTATGGCCGCCTTAGCGCGAATCATTTCCTGGCGATGTGTCTCTTCAAGCTCATGTATCTGATTTCTTTCCATAGTCCTAGAGATTTGCTGCTGGTGCGCCGGGGGTACCGGAGGCACAGATGGATGTAACCTGCTTTGAATAAGGCCGAGACTCTGAGCTGGCAAAATATCTCCAGAGTCTGGAAGCCAACCCGGTTGAAGCGAGACGATCTGACTAGGCGAGAGACCCGGTGTATCGTAGTTGACGGTTTTATCCTTGAAAATCTGTGAAGACTGGACGGTCGGACCATGCCGGGAAGCGACTTCATGTTGGACGGTTGGTGCAGGCTCGGGGGTTGGAGGACTATACGAGCGCATTACGTCGAGTATCAATTCGCGGACTTTCTTCTCTAAGAGTTCCATGTTTTTAGCCCGTGACGTAGCTATAGCCGCTTTCTGTGCAGTATACGCGGCAATCCTTTTGGCATGAGCGACCCGAAATTTACAATTATCCACATTAGCCTGCATCAGAGTATAAATTGAGTGTTGGAATTCATTCTCAAGTCGTGCGACCTCCAAGGCCTTGTCCGAGGCTACACTCACAAGATAATCCTCTGGTGTCGTGAGTACGGAGTGCTGATCCGTTGGAGTAGACTTCTTGTCCACCTGCGACTGCTGCGAATGTTCACTCATATCCGGAGCTTCTGAATTGCCATCTAGCAACTCCGTCAATATAAGGCCAGGGGGTGATCGGGGTTGCAGAATAGGTTGGGTGACAAGCTGCATCTCCATTTCAGAAATGGGACCAACCCGAGCTGCTAACGCAGTTTGGAACCTTTCCTGTGCTTGCTGAACATAATTGGCAGCATTTAGAGCCGCCGTCTTGGCATTTGAAGCGTTAGCGGCTGTACTCGTAGATTTATCATTTGCGAACTTGAGTATCCTATCGTGCCAATCTGTCTGAGCCTTGGACTCTTTCGAAACAAGTTCTTCGCATTTGCGTAAAGCCTCGTTTGCTTCTTTAGCCTTGACACCAGCAGACCAAGAATATTTGAGATCTGTTACAGCTTTTGTAGCAAGGTTCTTTAGTAACTCATTCATCATCGATTCATCGGGCTGTTCTATGCGAAGTGAAGCTTCGCAATTCTTGTCGGTCAAGGCGGATGCTTCAAACCCTTTAGCAATATTTGAAGTCCCGTCGATTAATTGTCCAACGAGGGAAAGGATCTTGGTCGTGGGAATAATATGTGGAGGCAACTTCGGAAACGAAACGGGAGTAGCTATTGTGGTTTTACGAGTGGACTTGGTTGGTCGCTCAGGTTCAGGAGAATATGCTTCAACGCAATTCTTCAACGCCGTGTAGTTCTTTCCGGTGTATTTGGAGTTAAAGTCCGGATATTTCCTACTCACAACAGCAAGTAGGGCGGCAACCTTTTGCGAATCATCTATCGTAATTCCGTAGCTTTGAGCTTCCAAAGACAACTTCGTATGCCGCCCGCACAGTGCATGTAACTCTTCGCCCGGTAGGAAATCAAAGGCGTACCACTGCTTCCAATATAGTAACCGTTGATTCAGGGTGTTGTCTCTGTCAATGATCACACGAACCTCGTCCAATAGTTCTGACAACGTACAACTCGCTGTGATAAGCTTCCTGATCTCCCATTTGACCGTGTATCTGACTAGTTTACGGATCTCGACCGCATCGTCTGGAGATAATGAGTCCAAATCATTAACTGACAACCCTATCTCTTTAAGTGCATTCTCAACTTTGCGCCGCCACCGGGTGTAATCATCGTGATCCTCAAGTTTGATGCCCTCGAGAATACGTGTGAAAACGTTTATATTGTCGGTTGATATCGTAATGAATTTGCGTTTCTTATTTGTGGGTTCTCTGATTTCTGGGTTTGTCGGCTGATCGAGCACCGCGGACTCGGGAGACGAGGAAAAAGGATGTGGGCTTCCAACCATCTTAGTAGTTTATTGGACGTCGAGACACAAATTTAAACAGGTATGTGGATAGTCAATGAATTGCAGAATCCTGATTATATGAAAAAAAGTATGATGATGATACATCGAGGAACCTCAAGAATTGATCAATCGCATAAATTCAAAACACTGTGAAATTGATAACTACACTACGAAAGGGAAACTGCTTTTTTACGACGTACCTTCTACCTGCAATGCGTTGGCGGAATCCTAATCCTGTCGCAATGAAATCACCACCACTGCACGTAGCAGAACCGCCGTGATATCGATATCCGTTAAAGGAGCGCCGATTTACGGAAGTTTCTATGTGAAATGGCTCCCTAGTCGTTAGCTTTCATAAACGGTAAATTTTGGATGGGGGTGTTACACAGCTGCAACGTTATAAGAGCGCCATTATACGGGTGACTAGGGAGCCTTTTATGTTCTCACGTCACTTTCGTAAATCGGTGGTGATTTCACTTGAGGGGATTTCCATTTTCGTGAATATCAGGTTGTCTTGTCAAAAGTAAATATAGTTGCCGGGCGACCGGCTGCAGAACTTAAAGTTAACAAAATAGAAACGCACTAATGCATGCACTTAAATATGGTCTTTATTTAAGCCTATCATGACAGTTTGACACGTGGATACGCCCCTGGAGTTAACCTTCTATGAGTATGTATGTAGGAGTATCACCGGGCATCGGTTTGGGTTGTTTCTGTCTGCTTACGTTAAGCCCGGAAAGTCACCCATGGCACAAAGGCTAAGTGCGGTTGGCAGGTCCCCGAGAGCAGCAGCTTGGTCTCTGCTCTTCTTTGTGGCGCTACAGAGCAGCGAGGCGAAGCGTATAACAACGGCGGAGGCCGGTGGTCGGTGGCTACTTGTGGGTGCCCAAGTCACTAAGGAGATATTGACAATCTGGATTGTTAAGTTTTTAATGTATGTAGTAATTCTCAGTGTTTTGACATAGGTTTACCGAAGGCGCTGAAGTGTTTGTTACAGAATCATTGTTGCTAGTGGTCATAGAACGAAAGATCAATCACCCCTTCAGAACATTAGAGACGAAACGGCAAATACATGAAGAACGAAGATTTGAAAGATCATAGAAAATAATAAAATTAGTCAACACTTTGTGACTATAGTGCCTACATAAGAACAAGAGTGGAAAACAAAAAACAAAACTAGGTAACGAGGCCAATACATAGTCAGCGCTCTTCAAACACCCATAAGGGAAAACCAGGCCCATGATAAACCACAACCAAACCCCAATAACAAAGAAAACAAGGTATCATCTATTATGTAAGTAACAGTCATTCCAATCCGATCCAACCAAAACCAAGCAACCCATCCTAAAACCGCGTCTCCTCTCTCAACCGACTCTGCATCATACCACTGCCACCACCAAACACCGCACTCTCTCTCCGATTTCTCCGGGTCTCGGCGCCCTCTGGGATTCCCAACATCCCACTGCTCCCCACACTACTGCTTTCCTCATGGACACTCAATGGGGGCGTCGGTGTCCCTCTTGAACCACCACCCAAGCTGCTCGGGGTCCCCTCCCTCTGGCTTCTCCAACCGGCCGCGCCAGACCCGACACTCCCGTTGTCATCATCGGTAGGACTAGGAAGCTCGTAGTCGTTGGCTTCCATGCCGAAGATCTGCTCATAGTGTTGCAAGAACATGGCAAAGATTGGTGCAGGAATGTTGAGAGTAGGTGAGAAGACGATACCGACGTTGCGAACGGTCATCTTGTTGACAGCAGCGTTGTTGATGATTTTGATGAGGAATGAGATGAGGTAGTTGAGGAGAGTGGCGTTGGCTTGCGGGAGGCGAGTGACAAGGTAGCCAAGGGCGGCACAACGCTCGTTCATGGTAGGAATTTCCATGGCAGAGATGAAATCCATCTGGAGATCGCGTGTAAGAATAGTTGTGGGTAGCTCTCTTAGGTACAGCTTAAGAGTAGACGCCACAGCATGAATGTCGTAATAAGTGTCGTCGGTAACAAGGTTGATGTCACCCTCCGTGTTGAAGCGCTCTTTGAGCGCCTTAATCACGACATTACTGCCAGAAAGACGGAAAATACCCTCCTCATTGATGGCATTGTGCGCATCAAGATACTGGACACATCTGTAAATAACACAGGGTAACGGCACATTAACGTCTGTCGGACGGTTATACCGCGCAGCCTCAGCCAATTGGGCACCAAAGACTTGTCTCACAGGTCCCGCGCTCACGTTGTTTTCAAACAGGGAGTCGGGCCCATCGTTACCAATACGCGACTTCGGTCCGAACCCAAAGAAACTGCGCTTGCGAGCCTTCTTCTCATCCATAGTAAGACCCATCGATGCAGAGGGCGGTGGCATGTGCGAAAAACGGTTACCCCAAGCAGAAGCATCTGAAATAAGATGGGCATTTTGAGGGGCAGAAATAGCAGGGACATGAACGTTTTCCTTCGCAACAGGCTCCTGGTCACGAGGGTTCTGGGGAAGACCAACCATGGTGTTTCGTCTAGGGTCCATAAGCATTCGTGTGGAATCGTAGCTAACACCAATAAGACCATCAATATCTTGCGCCGAGGCTGAGGAGCCCGACTTGGATGGGGTTTTTGATGGGGTGCTTTGTTGCTTAGAGCTCGACAAAGACGAAGATGAAGACGAAGGGGGCTTCGATGGCGTAGACTGCTTCGAGCTAGGTGGCTGGCCCTTAGACGCAGCAGACGCTGACTTCTTACGAGCCTTACCCTCCGAAGACTTAGGCTTTGTCGAATGCTCGCCGGCCGAAGTCGAAGGACGGTCCGAGTGCTTGCTATCCGCATCCTCAAAGTCGACCCATTGCACCAAAGCACGAACCCACTCGTCACGCTCCTCGTCATTCTCAGCACACAGAACATGTCTGAAGAACGCAGTCGAATCCTTCTTCTTAGGCTCCATGATCAAAAAGGCGTGGCGGTATTGGTTGTCGTCCTCGCCTGGAGCCGCTCCAGCCTCACCGGCGGGCTGCGACTGCTTACCGATCTGGGCATTTTGAAGCTTAATAGAACCAAGGTGAGCACCACCGGGCGTCTCGAAGTACTTGAGCACAGGACCGCCAAGGACAAAGTAGCGAGCCTTCCAGCCGCCAAAGTTTTTGCCCTTCTTAGTCAAGTAACCGCTCCTCAAAGCACGGCCACCGGCCGTGGCAGCAGCTTGTGGAGCAAAGGTCTTGCCGCCAGCAGCTGGGGCCCAGTTCTCGTCGTAGTTAGGAGGCAGGGCGTTAGTAGACAGGTAACGGCACAACTCAACCGCAGTCTGGGTATCAAGAGGCACGTTCAAAACATCCTCCCAGTATTGATCGAGAGCGATACGTCGGGAATCCAACTTAGCAGGGGAGTGTCCACTGAACAATGACCGATCTGGCGTACGAGCGTTGAAACCTGGGAAGGCCTTGAGGCGTGAGTCAATCTTGGCCAACGACATAGAGTCCTTCTCCACGCGCCAAAGCTCACCACCGTCACCACGAGAAACAATGGCCAGGGTAAACACGGGGTCTTCTTCAAGCTGAGTGAGCGACAAGAGGGAAGCACGCGATGGCTTCATGCGCGAAGATGCTACACGAATGTAAATACTTGGCAGGGCATTAGGCGGAAGAAGGAGATCCGGGTACTCCTCAGTCTGGAACCCCTTAAAAATCTGCTTACGGCCGGTGGGCGAGTCAGTACCGCGTGATGGCGTAGAATAAGCGATATCCATAGTCCGCTTGGTCATTTGCGCCGAAAGGGATCCGTGTGTCGCACTCATATCACCGCCTCCACTGTAAACCGGTGTTTGCGGGGCAGCTGGGAGCTGGCCGCGCGGCGGTCTTGGCGAAAGAGGCATTCCGTTGCTACCGAGAGCTAATGGGGATTGTTGCGTCGGCGGCTTCATCGAATTACTAAACGATGCGTTAGGCCGGGGCGACAATGGTAACCCAGGACTGGCACCCGACATTGTAGAACCAGAGTGTTGCGCAGCCATGAGATTACGGGAAGCAGTGTTGGTGGCAGCCACACTAGCCAAAGAGGCAGGCACATGTGGACGACGCTGGCTGAGACTCGTAGGCGAAATGCTGCCTGGAGACAACGAAATTGATGGTGGTGGCACGGCAATCGGAGTCCCATCAATAACATTTTGCTGGGCAAAGAAAGCCTCCTCACGCTCTTTTTGCCGTCTAGCCTCCATTTCCTTCATGACTGACTTGGCGCGCTCACCATCGTCCTCCTCTCGTGTCCTGCGACGACCCCGCTTGTCGTTGTACGCCTCCGCAGGGACAATCTCATCCACATCAAGAATATCCTCATAATCAGTTTCTGTGGTCTCGCCCTCATCCATGCTCTTGGCATGAATGTGCTTACCCGAGGTCTGTCTTTGCTGTGGTGGACTGGGGAATTGTGCGAAAGACTCCGCCTTGGGGGTCATATTAACGTTTGGTGGCGCTGGTGGGGGCTGTCTTGGCGGTGGCGCGGGAGGACCCTGTGCTGTTGGTGATGGGAGACCACGGGAAGCAGATAGACCAACGTGGATGTGCAAGTCGTTGGCCGCGTCGGCCCTCTTTCTTCGTTCCTTCTCTGCAAGTTCCTCGGCTTCCTGGTTGAATTTGTCGTAGGCATGCTCCTCGGGGCGTGGCATGCTCTTTTCTGGGTCGAGAATCTCACTAACTGCTGATGGCGGGCCGTTGATGACGGTAGTCATCTGGTCTGCTGGTGGCGTTATTGGATATGGGGCCATGGATACCGGTGAATGTCTAGAGTGGTCGTGGTCGAGATGTGGCGAACTAGGTGCCACCAACTTGTACTCTGAAGTGTTCTCTCCGTTGACGTGGCGGTGTACAGCTATTGATGGAATATCCACCGAATCTTGGTGTTTTGAAATCGAGCCTTTTGGCCCAAGCACCTCCTTCAGCTTTCGCCGGTACTTTTCCTTGTCCTTCAATGCTCGCTCCAGGTCCTTATTAAGCCCGAGAATCATGGCACGCTGCTTATCGACTAGTCTCCATAATTGCCCGTTCTGCTGGCTCTGAGAGTTTTTGTCCTTGATCAAGTAACGGATGACTGCCTCAGCCGACCCCGCAGTGCGGATCAGATTTTCAATATCTTCTGAACCGTCACTTCCGTTAAGATCGCCCGCTGAGGCTGTTCTGTTGATTGTGCCCTTGGCTGAAATGGCCGATATTACTGAGTCCATCGAGCTCTGTCGCGGTGTGGCGCCAGGCCGCACCGAGGGAGATCCGGTCAAAGTGGCTGACGAAGACATTGTCGAGAGGCCCGACAGGGCAGATGGGATAACAGCGGCGGCGCTATTTATGGGAACCGATGCACTGCGCTCATTCGAGTGTACGGGTCTTTATACGTGCCACAAAGAAATATTAGCATAAGCACTCTATAACTGGTGTAGCCACACCTGTCAAATTCTGTGTGAAGACTCACCGTTGTACTAGCCGTTCAGGCGAGTTTTCCCTGGACGAATCAGAGATATATACAGTTTCGTTATTGGCAAAGCGACCGGGAGACGCCACCGTGGCCGGGGATCCAAATGGTTGAGTCTCGCTAAACCGTCTAACTGGCGGCTTGCTTTCGTGAGAAAAGACTGCAGACGATGGGAGGGGCACTGGATGGGCCTCTCGTGGAAAGTTACTCTGTAAAGGCGCGGTTCTGGGGCCGGCGTCGCGAAAGTTTTGTGAAGCGGTAAGAGTAGTGGTAGTAATGCTATCGTGATTTGCGGAAACGGAGTGTCCGGAAGCTAATGTGCTCGCGTGTAGTGGACTAGGTATAGGCTTAGATTGTCTATGAAGAAATAAAAAATAAAAAAAAAAGCAAAAAGTCAGTAAGATTGTTGTTGTGCTACGTTTTTTTCCCATCAACAAAGTATGAAATGTGAGGCAGTGGTAAAGAGGACTGAGCCAAAATGGCATATTTCCCCTTCATTATTTGTGACCCGTTCTCCCTTCTCTCTTTATCGCCTCCAAACTTCGAAACCCCCCGCGTCTTCTTCATTTCTGCGACAAGCAATTGGCGCTGCTGTGTCTCGTTTCTTGCGACCCACAGACACTTGTGCTTTAGCAGTATTGGTTCCATATGGACGCAATTGGCCCAAGCCGAAGGGGGGCATTAACCACTACCAGCACAGTAGACTGTCCGAAACATCCACATGCAAAGCGGGCCAGGTTCACAACATCGTGGTCAACACTCCTACCCCCCGATCTAGACAAACCCGTCCGCGTTGTGTTTGCCAAACGGTAATTATCAGTGGGTTATGGTAGAAGCGATGGTGGATTTGCCGCGGGGTCCGGCTACCAGCGTGGCCTTAGCCTGAACATTTTCCGGGGGATTGCCCCAAACCTGCCTAGGGACCGACCTTGTTTTGCTACGAACCACTAGTTCACGCCAACATGCCTCGCCAACGCTGTATCACCATCTCGACGGCCCGTCGCCGGCGTCCCGAGACAGCAAGCCGCCTGGTTTCAGCCGTGACCGGTTGTCCCACGATCCGGTGCTGTACTCTCACTAAGTGTACCGTCAAGTGAATCTCATAACAGCTCGTCGAGAGACACATACACAACCTAACCCATCGAAGAAGAGAGAAGGGGACAGCCAGCGCCAGCGCTTTGGTGGTCCGCTCCGAACCAACTCGGTCCGTGCTTTTTGGGCAGGGATTCATACCGCATCAGAGCCCTGGCGCAACCCGTTTTCTCGTCTTCTTCCATGGTTGTCGTGGACATTGAATGATGCGGGCTTATCAGCAGACTTCGTCCCTCGTCGACGATCAAACACATGTAAACTCTACTCAAACCTCATAAATCAAAAATAAACGTACCGTGAATTTGAAAACGAAGAAGCCCGTACTCCGTTCTTACTGACTGGTATCACATCATGCGTCATGGATACTGATCTGGCCCCACCATTCATCACCTGCGGCACTTGTTGTGATGGTGGTGGCTGGGGCCCCGGGAACTGCTGGCTCAGATAACGTCCGCGTGCCGGACTCCCCGGTGTCCCTGGCGAATCTGACGCGCCCGTTGAAGTTGGTGATACAGGCGACGACAGGTTGTCTCCCGGAGAGTAGGGCATATATGGCGAGTTCTTTGGCGGACCGTAAAAGGATACCGAGCGTGGCGGGTACTGCGGGACGCGCAGTACTGGTGGTGGCCCGTGAGCTGGCGGGCCAGTATAGGCGGTGCCCTCCGTGAGCATGCCAAGGCCGGATGGTGAGATCGGGGCGATCACGGGAGTGCTTTGAGAATGGTGTAAGGTGCGAGGCGCCATGGGTCGGAAGTCGGTATTTGTGAGACGTCGGGGGTCCATTGGGCGCGGATTCGGCATCCGGGACCCGGGTGGGGCGGCACTCGTGCGGTGGTTTGGTGAAGCCATGTTAAAGACAATGTATGGCGGCGCGGTAATATATTTACGTGGGATGTTGACATGTGGCAAATATGTGTCGGAAGTAAATATATTTTCGGTGTCGGTGAATGTCGGACACGGAGACGGGGACGGTGTATTAGTGGAGCGTTTCAAAACAAGATTTAATAATGTTCGATTAAAAAGAGTGTGTAAGACGATACATAAGAAATAGCCAGTAGAAATCGGCAAATAGAGAGACGAAAAGAAACAAAAAAAAAAGTAACGAAAAATCAGAAATCACGAAATTATTATTATAGAAATCCACGAATAATCCAAGGAAATTCACAACGCAAGTAAATGAGAGAAAGTCACCTTCGTCACTCCCTTCCCACGACAAAGGAAAAGGAAAAAATAAAAATAAAAAGAGGAAAGAAAGAAAGAAAAGAACCGGCACTACTAACACCAGCTCATTCCTTTTCCGCACGCCACCAACCCACCACCTCCATCGCATCCCATCCTTATCCCCCCATTCCTTCCTTCACATCTCATCTCACTAGAGGCTTTTCAAGCTGTTCCTTCCCACATGACCGGTCATTCGCTGTCCTCCCCCTTCCCAAAAGAATCAAAAACGCCCGCAAATGCACGGAAAGCACACCAATTTGGAGGGAAAGGGTACATGGTGTACGTATTGTGTTAGAAACAGGCAGGTTGCCGCATCACGCACTTTGAGTGCACACGCCAAGAAGTCAACCCCACATCCTAACTGATAGCGGAGGGAGACAATAACAACGAGCCACAAAGACACAGAAAAAGGACATCAATTATACTGATACAAGTGGCGTCGATGCAACCCGCATGCAAGAACCCTCAAAGACATCGCCCACATCTAAAGCCCGGTTCACCGCAAGCCGACAAGCCCGCTACCCAGTCTATCCAATCCCAAGATAATGACACCACTTGCGTCACATGCGTGGCCACTTAACCAACTTCTTCGTTTCTTCTCCGAACGCTCAGCTCAAAAACGTTACCCACCACACCTTCCCAAATCAAGCAGCACTAGACCCTTTTCCTCCCGCAAAAAGGGGCACCTTCAATCCTCATGCATCCTTTGTCGTCCGTGAACAGCGAACCCTAATACGCGCAAACCCTGGTACAACACATCACTAATTTAACTACCGCTTAGCGAAAGAAACAAGGCCCAACCCAAAAATGGTCGATCAAACAAAGCTGGCGAACAGAAAAGACTGCAAACAAGCTTATAGCGGGTTGTCAGCCGAAACAGCCAGTACCACCTCCCAGTACCAGACATTGCAATCTGCGATATGGGTGGGGTTAGTTAGACAGGGGCATGTGCGTGGGCATTTCTCGGCCGGTATGGGTCGTACAGGTATCCTTGTGTAATGTGGGTTTTGTATTTACAACCCTAATTTTGACCGAATAGGCTTTTTGCTTTTATATATGGCTGTGGAATGTGCTCTATTGAGTCTATCGTCAATAGTGGCGCCAGCAGTCACGCGAAAGGGCAGGATCTGAAAGATAAAGCGAGTCTGAATCTTCTTCGGGACGTTCGTAAGCATAACCGGGAGAATTATAAGGCGTTGTCCCTTTCAATGTCCGTCTTTCATAACTGGGATAATTCTCCGTGTACTCATCATTTCGGTACGTATCCCGAAAGTACTCTCCTGAAGTCCCACTCCTACTTCTCCCCCGACCACAAGAACATGGAACTGGAACTGCAACGGGGACTACCCTCTCAACATAAACCTCTCTATCTCGGCTTTCTCGCTCCCGATTGTCGAGTTTTCCCCTCATACGGTGCCCTAGTATTGTACGGGGCCGCTCATAGCTGCGTTCACGGAGGGAGCCGGGATGTTCACCTAGAGCTCCGAGATGCTCGGAACCCATAGACATTGTGTGCGGAACGACTGTGTTAAGTTGGGATGTTTGCATGGGAGTGCGGACTTGCGTGTGAGTATGTGGATGAAGTGAAGTAGAAGGTACCATGGGAAGTGTGGCTGGAGTTTGTGGATATGGGGTCTGAGGAATCGGTGTGTGAGAGGTCATTTGTGAAGCCATCTGTTGCGAGAATGGGTTCCGGAAGGGAATAGACTGTTGAGAGGCACCCGGAACTCCTTGCCACGCTCCCATTGGGTCTTCCATACCCATCCTATGATCTCCAGCCATCATCGGATATCTTCCCCGTGGACCAACACCTGGATATCCAGTCTCCATTCCGACTCTTCCATTAGCAAAATACCCATCTTGTGGTTGTTCGCCCGGCATTATCCACATACCACCCATGGGACTAACTACCATACCACCATTTGCATCATAGTATTTCGATGAGTGGGAGTGGCGTTTCTTGGATTTATCCCGGTGGTGGCTACGGTGGTGGCGTCGACGGGGTGTCGAGAGGATTGTAAGGTAAGAATTAGATGGATCACGAGGAACTGGTGTTGAATATGATAAAACTCTGTGACGACCTAGGAATGGGTTAGCTCGCAGCTCAAAATAAAGGACAAGTCACATACCCATAGTTTCAATTTTTGATGCGTTAACAAACAGAGCTGAACACTTTACTACGAAGAGAATCGACCTATTTATCATGGTCTATTTCGCCACATGTAACCATTGCTCCTTCCTAACTTGTGGATAGCAGCAACCGGTCCGATCTCGTACAACATCACCCACGTAACACAAAAGTGAGACAAACCAGATAACATGCAATGGGGTCCTATTAACAACTAGATACCAATACTTCTAATATATGCAAAGTAACAACTTAACCATGGACAACTCTCCCTTTAAACCCGGTACGGGTCATCCGACTCATAAGATCCCCGGGCAGCAAAAGCCAACTGCTTCTCACCAATGTCAAAGACGGCAACCAGACTCTTAAGGAAGACGTCACCAAGGATGTACAGCTCATCAGCGCTCAATGGGCCACCGTCCACAATACCGGAAAGGCACTGCTCCTCACCATCCTGGCTGTAGCCAAGAGGCAAGAGGAGGTCAAGAGGGTCAATGGGAAGGACACTGCCCGAGATCTTGGTACCGACGATAGGAGCGGTAGCATTGCAGCTGGTGACGTAGCCACCGACGGTATCATTGTAGGTAGCGGCAGGAGAGAAAGCGGCGTTGATGGCGGTGGCGGCATCGGTGGGGAGGTAGTTAAGCGTAGTTCCCGAGTCGACAATGTAGAAGACAGAGTCGCCACCAGTCTTGCTGATCACGGCATCGTTCTCACCGAGGGTCACACCGTCGATGGTGATGGTGTAAAAGTCCCACCCAACACTGTAACCCGACTCCTCGGTTTCAAGAATAGGAGTGGTAACCCAGTCGCCCTCGTAAGCAACAGGGGGGAGACCGCCGAAGGCGAGGTAACCCGAGGGACCCGAAAGGTCACGGCTAATAGCGAGCGAGAAGAGGTTGGAAGAAAGGTTCTGAGAGGCCATGCTGGTGAAGATGGGCGAGTAGGGGAGCTGCTTGTGGCCCTTCTTGCCATCCTGCGAGGGGTCGGTGCCCTGGTAGGCGGAGGTCAACCCGGAGAAAGCAAGACCCATGAGACCGGCGGTGGCGCCATCACCGTTCCATCCGGCGTAGTCGACGACACCCATGGTCTGATTCTTGACGGTGATGTCAGCAACGGTGATGTCAATGGTGCCCATGTATCCGGTAAGGAACTCTCCATCGCCGTACGAAATAGAGAAGTTCTCATCGGCAAGCTTAGCCAAGCCTGAAGAGTCAACGGGGAAAGTAGCTCCAAAGTTGCAAGTAGACTCAGGCTCCTGAGCGGAAGTGGCAACATCAACACACTCGAAACCATCGGCGACCAACCAGGTATCGGAGCTACCAGTATCAACAATAACCTGGTAAGATGCGCCACCAACGCCAATCTCCACGGCAAACTCCTCACCCTCAAAGAGAGAAAGGAGATCAGTGGTACCGGCGGTGGTCCGGTTAAGGGCGGAAGTCAAGGCATACAGGGCAGAGTGCTTGCCGGTGGAGTTGACGGAAGACAAAGTGAGGTAGTTTGTAGCGAGCGAGTAGTTCGCCTTGGGGTTACCGGAGGTCAACCCGTTGGTAGCGGGGAGATGTCCAGTGAACGAGGAGGGCCGGGCGGCAGCGAGTGTAGCCGAGGCGGCGAGAAGAGCAGAGAGACGAGCCATGATTATGAACGAATGAATGAATGAGTGAATGCGTTAATGATGAGTATTATGTGTAGTATATGCAAAAGGTAGTCAGCTGAAGCCCACTTGCCAAGCAATCTTCTTGAACTCCCGTCTTGGCGCGGCTTCCACCTCTTTATATAGTCCATCTTATGCTCCCCGTTTTCCGCTCATCCTCTCCGAATCCGGCAGGTCATCCGCAAACATGAACATCCCAAAATACTCCTTACAAACCCACGACACAAATACAAAATCACTCTCAAACCACGTTAGCGGTGCAAAAAGCCTCCCTTCACCTTCCTAATCCGTCCATGACCTCCCATGTAAAAGACCCTAACCCTGGTGCTATGACGATTTATGCAAGGGAAAACTTCCTGATGATAAGGCGAAAATAGAGTTCGGAGGCATTGTTTGCTTGTAGACAATGACATTCACGAGGCGAAGTGGGCCTCAAGCGGACTAAACGAGTTGAGAGGAGCGATCGGAACGGTGAAAGAAGCCCCTGAATTTTCGGAAGCTGGAAGTACTTGCTACGCTGGAGCGACTTGGAGGGCGACCTGTCGATACGGTTATTGCGTTGCCCATTGGGTGTCCGGTTTCAGTGAGGATTTGTTGGTGGTAGCCGGTGATTCCGAAGGGGGTTCCTGTGGCGGAGCCGGGACGACTACCTGTGGAGGAGGTTCGGGTATGTCGTGTTGAGGATTGTGGGGTGTTTTGAAGCGGATATAAGGGGTACATAGTCCCTGCAGCTTGAGCTACTGCCTTTGCTCGCATCCCGGATAATGTGACAGGAGGTCGTCTTTTCGCATTCCCTGTGTCGGCAGTGCCCGGTCGTGGTGGAGATCGCGGAATATAAGAACCCGTCGCAGTAGCCGGTCGTGAAGGGACATTCCGAGCAAAAACAAAGCCTGCTGCGGCAGTATCTGGTATAATTGGTTTTTCGTTGGTTGGCGACCTGCGTATTGGTGTTTGTGGAGAGTCGCAGGGTGAAGGAATCGATGCTGTTCGTGGCCGGCCGGCGGGGTGTAGGCGGTGAGCACCGGATGATGAGTGGCGACGATGGCCGGGGAGAAATGTAGGTGTCGGTGGGGTGACAGTTTGGCGAAGAGAATTGGTGTCGGAAAGAGAGCCGAATGATGAAGTTGATGAATTGTTTTGTTCCAGGTCTGATAATGGTGCTGGAGGGTCAAGGGCCCATGGCGGGGTGGTCGTGTATCGTGGTGATTCTGGGGTGGGCTGAACATCTGTTGTGTCACTATTGTTAGTCGCCATCTCAATCATTACCTAACAACAGAAAGCGACACTTGTCTCTCTCGTATCTCTCAAATCTCTTTGCAACTCTCGTAAGACGAACCAGTAGAACTCCGTGTAGTCCCGCCATCAGAAGTCACAATTGTCGGCCCCATATAGGAATAATCAACTCCTTTCCCTTTATAGTCAATCTTGACATCATGCAACACCGCGCTCATCCGTCCATGCCAGGAAGTTTGTCCCGCGCTAAAACTCACAGCCCGGCCCGGCGCCACCGGCCGGTCACCCCCGGGATATGAAACCCAAGCCATGCGACTACCATAACCCAAAGTACTAGAATCCCCCGCAGAAGATCCCGCAGAGGACGTCATAGAAGAGCGCTGGCTAAGACGGCGGTTAAATGGCAAACCGCGCGCGCGCTCAGCGGCGGATTTCATGACCTGCGGGGCACCATTTAAGGCGTCATGGGCGGCGTGGGTAGGGATATGTCTGTAAGGCGCGGGGGCAGTTGGTTCTTGTAGTTTTGCTTCGGCGAATGTAGACGGGGCGGTGGACGGGGCGGTCGAGACGGATGTAGAGGAGGATGACAAGGAAGGATCGGCTTTTTGATGTTTCGAGCCGGTGCGGGCTTTCCGGAGGCGCGACCAGACGGACATTTTGATGGAGGATGGAGGATAGAGGTGATTAACGGTACAAAAAAACGCTAGCGCTTGTATGACGTCGGGATGTATGTATGAAATGTTATAAGTGCAAGACAAAGAATCTCGGGTATATAAAGGCAGCTTCTTAACCCGTAAACCACGATGCAATCAGATTCGTTCCCTTCAAACACCTGTAAATATTCTGCCACGCAGAAGGAAAAAAAAAAAACAATGTCCGAGTGTCTGTTGTCTGCGGGTAAACGAAGCGTTGTTCACCGCAATGAGGGCGGATTTCGTGGTGGCTAGGTGTGTTTAGCGATAAAAAATGGCCCGTGGGTGCGCTGGTAATGTGGGGAGGGATAACCTCCGAGTCTGGAGAATCGAACTATGGGAATCGGAAAGAAGAATCGAAACGCGCCGAGACGGAAGATTTCTGAATGTATTGTGATGGTGTTGTGACGCCACGGCGTTGAGGCTGGTTTGGTGGGATTCTATGTATTGACAAACTGGGGCGTTTGGAGAAATACTTGGGACGGCAAATTTGTATGTGGGTAAGAGGGGAGAGTATGAGAGAAAGACGAGAATACGAGGTTTAGTAACGTCGCTTCTGTATGTTAGATGGTTCAACCTATCACTCGATAGAAAACCTGAAAGAGGATGTGAATAACAATGAAATGTCTGTGATGAGTAGAAACATCACTTCATGGAAACAACCACCCGTGAGCTGAAGTCAGCCTTCTTATATTCGCGACTCATCCCTTTCTATCTCGCCCAGCTCATATGAACATATCTCGATAAGAAATGAAGACAACAAGAGAGTGGCCCCCCACGTCAAAAAATCAATCACATATAAACGACTACTACCCACCAGCAACAAGCATAAAGTATCCCTAATCAGGCCCAACTTTTCTGCCTATTACAACGCGACTATCGCCATACACAAGCTCGTGTCTGCATTTCAAGCTTACTTGTTGTCGGGCCATCCTTTCAACTCCCATGGAGCCCAAGTGTAAATCCTCGACCGATCACTTCGAAAGATATTGCCCAAAGCAGCCATGAAATTGGCTAGCCATTCTTCATTTGCCCGTTCCGTTACGAACCGGGCGACAAACCCTCAGGTGAAGACACCATATATCCGCCCTCACACCGCCCGTCTAACCCGACATGCTGGTCTCATCTCCGTACTATTGCCTGTCTCTATCACGACCATCATGCAAAGCCCAACCAACCCAGCGTCGCATCCCCGCTAACCATCCATCGGGATCAATATTACCATTTCAAAAACCATAAGAGCCGCATTCTGGAGACTTCTCGCTAGTCAACAAAAGAAGAAAGTCTAGCCCCAGGTCTAGCAAAAAGATATACCGACAACGACAGGATTCGAACCTGTGAGGCCGAAGCCATATGATTTCTAGTCATACCCTTTAACCACTCAGGCACGTTGCCGAACTTGTTGAGTACCGAAGCGGTAAGTGCGGTTTTGGAGCACGGACTCGGGATTGATTTTCCGGCCGGTGGTTAGGGTTTGTGGTACCTTCCGGGAACGGATCCGAGTCCGAAGTTTGTGAGAGGGAGGGGAATGATTGACATGCGGCTGAAAATAAAAGTTTTCGAGAACCAGTGGTTCATAATCCCTAGAAAATTTTGTCGGATAGAGGGCAGTATAATCTCGTATTGCTATCCCTTGGTTCCAAAAAAAAAAGATCCTCCGGCCGTCCGATAAGCTATACAAACCCTAACGGCCGGAGGTTTATCAACACCTCCGCTCGCTTAGCTCAGTTGGTTAGAGCGTCGTACTAATATTCTACTCAGAATATCAAGTAATGCGAAGGTCGCCAGTTCGACCCTGGTAGTGAGCATCCTTCACTTTTTGTATCTTTTGTCCAGCTACCCGAGCTGTTCGGCCGGTGTCCGTCCGGGGAGCCCGAGGGGTGGTGGGTAAGGTGGTATCGAAGGATGGTGGGATAGTTCCCTTTTTTAGGTGATGAGGGGTCGTGCTGTTGTTTTGGTTGTTGTTTTATTTACTGTTTACCCGAACTAGATGAGGGGTTGTAAGAGTAGTCATGAAGAACCACCATAGGATGTGGGTATGATCTGTTAACGGCGGTTTGTAGATCGGTTGAATCGGACATTGCGATGACGATACGAATGAAATAGCGTGCTTGGCGGGTGATCTCAACCGAGCCTCAACCGAACCTACTATCCTCAACCGAAACATATTTCGATCATCATCCTACCAGTCTACTTCTATGTCGCTTATGTACCTACACGATCCGGTCAGACCCCATCTCCACTCCCCCCTCATCAACTCCGCCAAACTATCGAACTCTCAAAATATCCGAACCGCACAGAGTCGTGCATATCATCTCCTCTTCTCTCCAAAATCGTCACACAGTCTAGACTCTCCACCACCATGACATCACGCGGCATCCACTATGCCAAAGCCCTCCAAATCAGCGGCACATCTCGCCAAGAAATCCTTAGACCCACCACCCGATCGCAGCACGGTTGCCACGTTTTAGAAGGTTATGCGCGGCGAGAGAAGAAGATGAGAGAATGGCCAGTCGGCATTGATGATGGGGGATACGCTGCTTTCCGTTGTTATTATCGCATGGCGAAACAGCAAACGGGAATTAATGACTACAATGCTATAATGCATGAGGAGTGTACCACGAGGTGTCAGTGAAAATGTTGTAAGCGACCCCGTAGAACCAGAGAAGACTCGCCGGGAGTAGCAGGCGCCGTCAAAGCATGATGGGCTCAAAATTCCCCGGCATAAGAGGGGTCTCCCCGTCATTTCTAAACGGTAGTCTAGTGTAAATAGTAGACTAGGCCGCTGTCATGATCGATCTACAACTATTTCCACCACGAAGGATCTCACCCAGGGCGATTCTACACGGCCAAGCCCGTGTCCTTGTATTACTACTCGATGTGCGACTCCTCTTCCTATTCCTCCGCCTCCTTCACCATCCCATCGTCTCACATAGCAGCTTCGTCCATCCGTACCTTGAATCCTCCATCTATACATAACCCAGCCAAGCTCATCAAGACCGGTTGAGACAGAGTCCTAAACAAGCGCCTCCGCTACGCCATGTGTAGATAACCACCCGTGTAAACTCCCCGAAAAGCGCACCCCGGCATATCCCAGCCAAGACAGTCAAGACAGGTCCACGCTGATCTACAAGGCTCGGTAGCCGCCGAGACACGGCCAAGATCGCATGATCTTTTTCCTTCTTGATATCGCCAATGGTTCTCGTCAAGAACTGAGATTCTCGTAGTCGTTGAAATGAAGGAGCTTCTTCCGTTTCAACATTGCTAAACCACTAGTTGGTACCGGCTCAGACCCTGGTAGAATCCGTCACCGCCGTGCTCACTCCCGTCGTTTCTATTGTCTTAACAACTTTATTAACTTGTTTCGTGGTAGGGTTATTATCAACCCAATTGTTTGCAGCTAACGCATAACTACTTTATGCACCCACTTTGAAGTGTCCCGACATCCTACCACCCACCCATTTTCCGCGAGTCTGTACAGAAGCCAGAACGTGGCCCACCCACCTATATGTAGACAATCTAGAAAAACAACGCAACCACAGGCCATACCAATAAGACAAAAAAACGCGCCAGATGCACCGCTTAGACCTTCCCACGGGCCACGGAAAAAATGAAGGAAATTCCAAAGATCCTGTTTCCCACCCTGATGCCCGTGAAGGCCCGGGTAAACTGGGAGATGGGATAGGACGTACGGGACGTAACCTGGCTTGGGATCACGATGATGGGCGGCAGTTTGGGGGCGCACAAAGCGTCTTGGTGATGGAACTCGAGTCGGCGGTGGTGATGGTGGTCACCGAGGATGGCGATGTTGAGACGAATGGGAGTTTGGAACCAGAGTTTTTGAGGGATAATCCTGTGGAATGGGGGACATGACGATTGCAAAATGGATGACATGAGATATCTGGGACGAAACTAGGAATCTTTGGGTCGCTTAGAAGTTGGGATCGAGATGATATTACACAATGTGAAGGCGGGGGTTGATGCTTGTTAGTTATTCAATCATCTGCACATTCCCATGTCGATATATACATACACAGACAAGCAACAAATATCTCACCCACTCGCTCAATGACAAACAGCGCAAAACCTATGGCCGTACATGTGTACACATACGCAAATATCCATATATGCAAGCTCTCTAACCCCCGCCTATTTGCCGCGATATAATTAGGATATCCACAAAATCCGTTCCACATATCTCAGTGTTTCCCAACCACCACAAAATATGAATATGCAAGCACTTAACCGTCGCCCCGAGAAACCTTCTTGGCCTTATTGAACCTGCATACACCTGCATATGGGACCTGCATGTGCAGATGGATGTCAGGACAACGAATGTTGGGCACATATGGTTGACTTATGAAGTGGTGTGATTTTAGGCATGTTCCGAGATTTATGGTGGCTAGTCAATATTCGTCTTGATTTTCAGGAGCTAGTGCCGTAGTTTGGTGGGGTCTTGAAGATGGTGGCAGTGGAGTTACAAAAGCCCGGGTCTATCAAGTGTCAATGGACAACATGTATGTACATCCATACACTCATACGGATAGCACCGAGACAGACACCTATCAGATAAACCCAGGTTGTAATTCCCCCGAGCAAGCTGAAAGACACAGAGAAAACCATACGAACACAGATTTTCAATCTACCTCGGTATTAACGAAAATCGTCTCTATGCAAACAAACCCCGTCCACAGTTTTCCGTGCTCGTGGCATTATAATGTATACTAACCCATACCTATCCGCCCGCCAAACTAGCCCAGCACAGTCCACCGCGTAAATACTCCAAGCTCAAATATAATACAATCTCAAAGGAAAAAAGTTCAGCGCGCTGTCACCATCTTGTATGGAAATTCTTGTGCACGCGACTTCCGCTTGCCCCGGCTGTCGTTGGCTGGTTTGGGTAATTCCGTTGTTGACGGGTCACAACGACGCGGTACTTTCGGGAGCTAACTTTGCTTATGGTGGAATTAGTGTTGACAATGGAGGTTAATTTGGCTGGGATGGGAGAAAATAACTCAGTGTTTTGTGAAACAGGGACACATCTTTTTTTTCGTTGATGATTTCTTCTGTCTAGTGGTTTGGGACTATAATCGATAACCATGGTTTAGTGGGTTTATACATAGAACAAACTTTTTCAAGCGAGAATCTGAACCACCGGTAATCTATGCAACATGTGTGCTACTCTAGCTCGATATTCAAACTGTCTCATTCTCCGAGTGACCCATCAACATCGCCACGCCGTCACCATGCTCAAGCTAGTCCAAAAGTAGTCAACAACATCAACCACCACGCATACCCCTTGCTCGTCTACAAAAGAAACCCTTCTTTCATCGTCCCGTATCCCGGTATACCTCCCCAAAATCGGCCTTGTCTCCTTCTACGCAGCCCGCGCACGTTGCTTTTTGTGTTGCGGAGCCATATGTAGTGAGACAATCAAGTTGCCGTTCCGTAGCGTGGGATGGACAGGCTTTGTTAACCAAAGGTCTGGTGTTTTTGTTTGTGGATAATATTGGTTTAGCATGGTTGATTTTTTGCGTCATATGTGAGATATATCGTTGGTGTTTTTCAATATCGTGATGATTGTTTCTTCAACGTGCATATGTACATACACATGTACAGATGTACATACTTGACCCAAGAAAAAAAAATCAAATACAGTCCAGACCAAATCTATCGCCACCGTTCAGACATACATAACCCACCAATCCTCCGAGCACCAGACGATCCTCTTCTTCCAGAATTTCGTGCATTGTTATCCACGACACAAAAAGTTGCCCACAATACCAGAACAAAGTGACCAGGGTCCAAACGGACAGACACCACTTGAAGAAATGCTCGGGATTGTGTGTTTGAGAAAAGGGGACTATCACCCACGTGTACAGGGTGGGTTACTCGGGTTTTTTACGCCTGGAATAGTGGGATAATTGTTCTCCGGTGCATATCGAGATTTTTCCCGTCGACTAGATGCTTTAAGACTGCATATGTTGGTGAATAGTTTGTTTTGTGACTTGCTGTTGAATTTGACGAGGTGCGGAAATATGCAGGTTGGGTGTCAGGTTGCTATTGGGATGGAGTAATTACAGTTTTCATCCCGGATCACCTGGGGCCCATGTATCCCCAGAGTTGGTAAGCAGTTTGAAAGGAACCTTTTCATGGTATCAATATATGGTTGATTTTTGCAGCTAGCTAGCTCTTGTCCCACAATACACCAACCCTCGGTATTCTGGATAGTCCGTTGTGAGTGTCTAAGCTCGTTAACCGTTTGTAGAGACTTGGTACAGTGATCTCCCCAATCCACTTTTTGACCTCTTACTTATCAAGGCTGTGCCGGTGAGCTGAATTGTCATTCTTAATATAGGTGACATGACTGTTTGTATGAGGTGTTTGTATAAAGTGACCATTCATCACCGTTGTACTGCAAGGGGAAGGTTTACAAACAAAACATGGCATCTCATTAATGAGTAGTCACGGGGATACAGAGGGATAACGGAAAATGATTCTCAAGTATGCATAAGCTGATGGTGATGATCTCTCGGACGAGTGTATAAACTACAAACGGCCGAACATAATCAAATATCTAGCGTTTCTTTTTCCCACGAAACCCCCCACTAAACGCATAAGAGAAGCACCCGTTTCAACCAGTTACCTCCCAGAGGCACCGCCGAAGCCAAGGCCCATCACCAAAAACAAGCTGAATTTGGCATAAAGTTCTCGTCGTCTTTGCCTCTCCCTCTTTAGCTTTCTTCGCCACCTTGCATAATGTGGCAATAGCCATAGTCTAGACTCTCCTTTCCTTGGCCTTTTTGACTGATGTTATCTTTTTGAAGAATCTTGACGATACCACGTAAAGTTACGTTGATGGATGGTAGGGTTAAGTCATGGCACGGACTTGGGGGTTAGTATTAGTGTGTGGTGTAAGTGGTGATAGTGGAGTTGGGGGACGGAAAGTATTTTGAAACGTTGGGTGCATTTGTAGGTTCTTTGGGATGGAATGAATTTGATGGATTGGTATTAGGTTTAACAAACGTGTTTGAAAGACGGGTACAATACGGTAGAGTCAAAAAGGTTAACAAACGACCGGAGTCCAACAAACCGTATATACAGAACATCTCCAAAACACCAGAAATAGTTCCGAAAGCATAGTCATCGAACCTCACCTTTGGTGCTCTCTTACAAACTCCTAGCACACACAAAATCCACACACATTGCCCCAAGGAAACCCCTTGTCCCAACTCTGGCACCCTAGATGTCAGAGCTTGAGGAGACATAACCCCAGTCTCTCCTCGAAGGGGTGGGGTTTGACTAAGTTGAGGACCCGGCGTTGATGACAGGGGTGACAATAAAAGTGGGAGAGAGGTGCGAGCGGAAGAAGAAGAAGATGAGGAAAAGAAGAAGAAATCTTGGGATAGTATGGGGGCTATGGTGATGTGAAGTTGGATGTATGCAGATATCACAAGAATAGAGAGAGTCGAGTCATACTAGTAAACAAAAGTTCAAGAGGCATAGTACTATAGCATTGTAGTATTCTTTGATATCATTAAGAGGGAGAGGTCTCCGTTGACTTTTCAACTTACATAGACTTACATACAAGAAATGTACTAATAACGGTAGGAGGTACAAACGTTTAACCTTGTTTCTATATGGTGGGTGTGGTGGCTTGCGCGCGGTATACCGGTATATAGTGATTTAAACCGGAAGTAAGCTATGTACAAGTCCACCCAAATTTGACCATCAACTACAACTGATCAATCACTATTAACATACATACGTTGTATACAGATTCGATCTCAATTATGTCCAAAACCTCACATCTCTTCACAACATTGTGATATCTTCATCATAAACATCTACATCTTTACTATACTCCCATACATCTAAAACCCACCAAGACAAAGTACACACACCCTATATTACACGTCACACACCCCCATATCGCACACCACCCCTGCCTATACCGATTGAGTTAAGCATCGACTTTACCATTTTATCTACACAGCGTAGAATATCCGTACTGACCTCCTCAATGTCTACTCTACCTAGCCACCCTCAGACACCCAGAACCGCATCGAGTTATAACTACTCTGGACTCTCCCGACTCGTCTCATGAGTTTATTCAGTCTTGACTTGTCTTGTTTTGTCTCGTTGTTCTGTATCTTTCTTCCATTCTTTGTCCATCATTTGTAGTATTATTATAACTTACTACCATTTACCCAAAAAGGTTCATCCGAGATCGAACCATAACAATAATCTTCACCAACACAACTACACACACACAAAAAACAACAACCAAAAACATCCAAAATGGCATCTCCTCTCCTCGCCACCACAAAAGCTCCAACAGCAGACCCCCGCAAATATCAACTCTTCCCCAAAGGTTCTCCCGGCCCAACGACCCCCCAAAAACAACTCGATCCCGAAGCCGCCTTTGCTCTCGCCATGAAAGGTTCCGACCAGTCTACCCCAGGAGGTTCCGTTCGTATCCGCAAAGACGCCAACCTCAGTGCTCGCCGCCGGAAAATCAGTGTCCCCGAACTCGGCCCCATGACCACCGTTCAAGAAGCTGCCATGGATTCTCGTAAGTATTTTGTATCAACAGTCTCTTCTATAACAAACTAACACCCCAAAGCAACAATCCCCGGTCTTCGTCCTGTACATGAACGCTCCGTCTCAGCACCAAGCAACCAAGCTCTCCGCTCTCACATCACCAACTTCATCCAGTCTCCTCTCCCCCCAATTACCAAGGAACAAAAAGATCTTCTTTCCGAATTCGCCGCCGCCGCCGCCATCGACCGCCCAGAATCCCCAATTAAATCCGGTTCCATGTCTCCACTAGTCATACCTAAAGGCCCCCGGTCACACGCCCCAATCGTCTCTTCCAGATTCAGAAGTGGTTCGTCGCCTAACAACGAGAACTACATTACCCGCGCTGAAGGCTCGCCCATTGCTAGAGGACAAGAGAGAGATAGAGAGGTTAGATATCTCCCGCAGATCTGGGATCGCTCGGGTACTCCACCGGCGAGAACACCGCCTGCAGGATCTCCCCCTGCTATCCCGGATCAAAGTGAGAGTGCCTCGCGCATCATGGACCGTGGTCGTCCCCGTAAGCGCAGTCACAACAGAAACCCTTCTATCCCCGGGACTTCTTCACCTGCCGCTTCCATCACCTCATCAACCCCCACCCCATCCATCCCCTCTCCTAAGCGCTCTCTCTCTACCGAACGCCGCGCCTTCGAGACCCTCCCACAAGGCCATAACCTCTCCACCGTCTCCAATGCCCTTTCGGGTCCTGAACTCCTCGCCTTGAGATCTCAAGCCGTCGAACAATCCTCCCGTTTCGAAATCATGCGTGCCAAGGACGTCGACTCACTCTCCAAGGAACTCCGTGCTCTCGATGAACGCGTTGAGTACCTCCGCACCACATACACTTCCCTCCGCGCGGGGCGTCGCAACCTCCACGGCCGTATCCTCACCCTTCTCAAGTCCGGTTCCCGCTTTAGTACCGACAGCCTGATTAAGCAGGAAGAGTCCCTCGCCGAACTTGACTCCAGTATCGATGAGTGGCTTGCTAAGCTTGATGTCGCAGAGAACAGACGTACTCGTGTCCGCCAGAAGCTCCTCGAACATGTCGCCGCCGCCTCTAGAATCCCCGTCATGCAGCCTTCCAACGGCCGTGCCCCCGGTGGCTCCCTTAGCACGCCTCCTCGCTCTCCTACCAAGACGCCCTCTAAGCCCGCTGCCCCACCAAAGGAGACTCCTAGAGATCACAAGCGCAGTGCCTCAAGCCACCGGCGCAACGTTTCGCCTGCATCCATCTTCAAGCTTCCTATCCAGCAACCCGAACTTCCTACTCCTCCTCCTCTCCGCAAGGCTGCTACCTCACCGATGCCTACTCCCTCTTCGGATGTCGTTTCTCCCACTGACTCTCTCGTCTCCCCACTTACCCGCAACGGCCGTATGGAGAGCATCATGATCTTTGCTGCTTCTGATGTCTACGGAATGAACGCCATTGCTCCTCCCACCGAGCCTCTTCCTCCACCTCCGACCGCCCCTGCCACCCCTCTTAAGCGTGGCGAGTCTCAGCGTAAGCCTTCTACCGCCGCCCGCAGAGTTAGAGATCGTGAGGTCCACCGGTCTCGCAGCTTCGACACTCTCCCGTCTACGACCTACCAGGAGACTCTCCCCGCTACCACTTTCAACCCCAAGTCCTCTACTTTCGAGACTCCCCGCAAGAGTCCTCCTCCTCCTCGCCACCCTTCGGCTATCGTCACCCCTCTTACCATTCGCAAGACCTCCAACACTTCCTCCGTGGCTACGCCCACCCCCAAGTCTGCCCATGATGATGGTGTCAACAGTGACACCGAGGTAGTCTACCTTACCAGCGCCGTGTTCTCCGGCTAAATCATCCCCCACTAAAATCATTTCCTATTTGTCTTTTCTATTTAACGGCCTCGCCTTATGACTTTCGTTTCTTACTTTCCTTAATCCATCATTCATGGCCGGAATCTATCCTTTCCTTTTACACTTTACGCATCGGCTCGATCTCATTTATCGCCGACCCTTCATTTCTAGCGCTCCTTTATACCACTTTGCTATCATCTTTTTTTATCTTGTTTATTTGGCTAGCCTGGTAGCTACTGGGTAGTTCCTCATTTATTTCCTTTGTCTTCATCGTCGCCAGCATATATCGTCTTATCCCTTATACAAGGGAGCCAGCACCGCTAGGTAGTATTGTTTCTCTTTCCGTTAGAGGGGAGTATTCCTTTTAGTTATTTTGGTATAATTTTGGGTCGGCTTTTTCGTTTTTTACTTGTTGTTTTCTTTTGTATTTTTGGTAGCCTTGTTTTTTTACTGTCTTCAATATGATTTTGTCTAAAGAATATTCCGATGTCTCCTGAAACCATTGGCTCGTGTAGTGTTAGTTATGTTCATACCAGCTGAAAGCCTAGTTTAGTCAGTCACCCGTTGTGGGGGTTATATTGACTTCTCTTTTTTATGTCCGATGTGATATGTCTATATGGGCATTCATAACTAGTCAACTATAGACACTTCCGACTTCCGAAATAGCACTTGTGATAGTATGAACCTTTTTTTTCACTGTTTGATGTTACATGTGTCATATAGAAACTAATGCACCGACGTGTTACATTGGTGGCTGGGCTATGTGGTGGTTGTTTCATCTCAGTGATGAACACCAACGGAAGAACCATCACAGGGTAGTAACGAGCTCAAGGGCGTATGTATAAATGACGTCGTTGATAGTCCAAGGAGGCTGGTGTTTTGTTTTGCGGGGTTGATACAGGAGATAGTTTAGTTTTCACATCCGGCGCACAATCTACAAATAGCCAAACAAATATATCCCCAAACGCAATCCTCCAAACCAAATCTGATAACCTTCAGACATCCACTAATGCACTCCACGCTTCAGACCAAATCCTACATCCCAAGTATACCAATTAGCCCAAATAGAATGATCCTATGAAGTATATCCACCCTCGATAAAGACCTTCTGTCTTCACAAACATCCCAACCCACCACACCACACCATCGAATTCCACGTTTGAGATTCCTGAAGTCTCTTCCATCTAGTCTGTGCGCGCGCTTCATAGAACATCCACTGTTTTCTATCTCGCAAATCAAAGTCAAAGCAACCCCGCTTCTACCTATTCCTAGAAACAGTTCAAACACAAAACTTTGGTTGTCTCCTCAGTGCACAGTGATACTAACCAAACCCACGAGATCGCGACCTCCGTCCCGGCCATATTCCACCGATGTCGTTGAATTAACCCTAATGGACAAAATCCCGTCTAACCCACAATCAAGCAAACATGGGCCGACACTCTTCATGCCGGACGAACTCCACCACTCCATCTGTACTATTCATAACCATAACCTCATTCTAAGACAATACAAGACGATGGGCCTAGTAGTGAGAGTGGGGCAGTACATTCTGCATAATCCACACCCAATAAGATCCGCCGTGCATGAAAAGAAACGGGTGTGAGAGTTGTTTTGAGACGGCGGTTATGCGGGTTGATGGTGGGGGTCGTTTTCTTTCTCGCCGGGGGCGGCAAGGTGTGGCGGGGTTGATCGGAGTTTATAATGAGACTTTGCGCTGCTCTCTATCACATACGACCATAGCCTGCGGAAAATACGGGGTCCCGTCTGCTCCCCCATAGTCAAGCCACAGAGCGCTGGATTAGTAGTACGGTGGGTGACCACGTGCGAATACCCGGTGTTGTATGTATCTTTTTTGTTTCCTATCGGGGCGTATTTCTGGTCTTCAAAGGCTATTTTAATATCCTTTTTGACGACGGTACCTTTTATACCCCGCACACCTACAGACGAAACAGCCACGGTTCAAGCGGTTGAAGACGATCGTGATGGGCTGTTTCTACGCAGCGCATAAGAAGGATCGGCCGGAGGTGTTTGGAGATTCGTCTCTTGTTTGGGCCGGCTCGAGTGACCCGTCTGAAGGTTGATTGGTGGAGTGATATCACATACGCATCCTGATTCTATCTTTAAACTTTCAACCGAACGGTTGTACAGTAATTAGGTCGGCAACAGTAGACGGGATGGAGTCGGGACGACGTTGGTTATGCGGACTGGTCGTCATGTGATATACAGCGTCACGTGTCATTGACCTAGGATATGTTAACCCTATCACATGTGATGATGACAAAGTTTGAGCATAAGATGTAAGATTTACGCTGTTTGTCGTTGGGCTTGACACACACACTACCAAACTTGATATCCAAATCAGCCAATGATAACCCACTTGGAGCAAACTCTTGCGTTGGCATCGTCATAGAAGACCCCGCATTGAAAGTCCCAGCCTCCACGGTTTAATTGTTGAACCTCAAGTCAGGGGTTATCCCGACTTGTCGAAGGGGGTTCTGTCTGGCATCGGACGTGACGGGAGTGAGTAAGTGAGCCGGAGAATAGTACAAATATGAGATGATTTTTAGACTATTGGATACATCTACCGAATGTCGTTTGTCAGTGATGTCTCGAGATTCAACCTTCCACGCATATAGAGGCTGCACTGTCAGATCAATGATTTGCAAAGCGACAGACAGGGCTTTAGAGGCCTGTCATGGTGATCTCGGTAAGGCGGGAGGGAAATCGCGGGAAGGGTGGCGAGAGGGGAAACCGAAGTGAAAAGAATGAGTTGCATAGATTCATACATACAAAATCATCTAAAAGAAATCCCAATTCACTGGATTTCCTTGGGCTACTTTGGACCGTCGTCGTCTGGGGGTTAGCGAAATGCAGTAACTCCATGGGGCAAAAAAAGCCACAGAATACACTAACGCAAAGCTACCTTAGCTAAGGTACAAGAAGCTTACATACCTCCTTCCACATGTGAAAGTAGTCGCCACTCCTTCCTTTTACCAAACCTCAACCTCGCTGTTTTTAGACAATTTGCATTTCATACAATTACTTGATATTCTGCTTTCACTTATTCTATCTCCTTGGAAATATAGCCGTGTGGCGTCATTCCTTTTCAGTTACCAACAGCCTCATAATTGACGTTTGCATTTGTAGCGGCGCAACCAATCATTTTTGCTGACGGGTGACCGAGCGTTTTGAGTGGCAGTTCAGCGATAAACATTGTTGGTTGACTGTTGATTCTACATACGAACAAACGAGCCGACAACGACTATTCCGCCAGATAATACCCCGACTATTTGCATTTATATACACGACTTCATTCTGAGAATCGACCCCCGACTCTACCATATACCAAGAAAACTAGAGACATCCTTAGCGTTTGGATTTTAGAACTTGTACCAATCTGCGACCGACCAAAAATATACGGCTGCCTGAGCTTTGTTTACAGAGAGCCCCATTGCGGAGATAACATTGACTCTCCATTCGACGATACCCATTCGCATTCAAGGGAGCCGATCTTGACAGCGAGCGGAAGATACAGACACGGAACCGGTCCGCTCTTTGCATATCCCTATAACGACGTCACCAAGACATACATATTGGCAAGATGCCTCCAGCTGGTGGTGGCAATATTAAGGTGGTGGTGAGATGTAGACCTTTTAACAGTCGAGGTATGTTTAGGCACCCCAGGCACATAGGCAGAATAATCGCTAATCAATAGACCAACAGAGATGGATAGAGGGGCACAATGTATCATTGATATGAAGGACAACCAGACTGTTATTTCTCCTCCAGACAACGCCAATCCCAAGACAACAAAAGGTGACGGTGGTCCAAAATCCTTCGCCTTTGATAAATCATACTGGTCCTTTGACAAGGCGGCGCCAAATTATGCGGGCCAGTCAGATCTTTTCGATGAACTTGGTCGGCCGCTACTCGACAATGCTTTTGGAGGTTACAACAACTGTATTTTCGCTTATGGACAGACGGGTTCCGGTAAATCGTACTCCATGATGGGTTATGGAAAGGAGATTGGTATTATCCCCATGATTTGCCAAGACATGTTCCGCCGTATAACAGAGATGCAAGCGGATAGTACGCTTAAGTGTACGGTAGAAGTGTCATATCTCGAAATCTACAACGAGAGAGTCCGCGATCTTCTCAACCCATCGACAAAGGGTAACCTGAAAGTCCGTGAACACCCGTCTACCGGTCCATATGTAGAGGATCTCGCCAAGTTGGCGGTCAGCAGTTTTCAGGAGATTGAAAATCTCATGGACGAGGGTAACAAGGCTAGAACAGTCGCGGCGACAAACATGAACGAGACATCCAGTCGAAGTCACGCTGTTTTCACCCTCATGCTTACGCAGAAAAAGTTCGACTCGGAGACCAAGATGGCCATGGAGAAGGTAGCCAAGATTTCTCTGGTCGATTTGGCTGGTTCGGAAAGAGCAAACTCCACAGGTGCCACGGGTGCCCGGTTGAAGGAGGGTGCGGAAATCAACAGATCACTATCTACTCTTGGTCGAGTCATTGCAGCACTGGCAGATTTGTCTACAGGCAAGAAGAAGAAGGGACCAGGTGGTACGGTGCCGTACCGTGACAGTGTGTTGACGTGGCTTTTGAAAGATTCCTTGGGCGGCAACAGTATGACAGCCATGATTGCTGCTATTTCACCTGCCGACATTAACTACGATGAGACCCTCAGTACCCTGCGTTACGCCGATTCCGCCAAGCGCATCAAGAACCATGCCGTGGTCAACGAAGATGCCAATGCACGCATGATTCGTGAACTTAAAGAGGAACTTGCATTGCTGCGAAGTAAACTTGGTGGCGGTGCAGTTGCGGCAGGCGGAGGAGGAGGAGGGGGAGGAGGTAGCACGGTACCACCAGAGGAAATCTACGATGAAGGCACGCCGTTAGAAAAGCAGTTTGTTTCGATCACAACACCAGATGGTTCGACGAAAAAGGTTTCCAAAGCCGAGATTGCGGAGCAGTTGACGCAGAGCGAGAAGCTTTTGACGGACTTGAATCAGACTTGGGAAGAGAAGCTGCAAAAGACGGAGGAGATTCAAAAGGAGAGAGAGGCCGCTCTGGAGGAATTGGGTATCAGCATTGAAAAGGGCTTTGTCGGATTATCTACACCCAAAAAGATGCCCCATTTGGTCAATTTGGCCGACGACCCGTTACTCGCCGAGTGTCTGGTTTACAATCTCAAGCCGGGTACGACGACGGTTGGAAATCCAGAGGAGGGAGCGGAACAAGCTGTTGATATCCGGTTAAAAGGGTCGAGAATCCTAGAGGCCCACTGTACGTTTGAAAATAATGCGACGGATAACACTGTTACTATCGTCCCGGAAGAGGGCGCGGCGGTAATGGTCAATGGTCAACGTATCTCGGAGCCTAAGCAGTTGCACTCGGGATATCGTGTTATTTTGGGCGACTTTCATATCTTCAGGTTCAACCATCCGACTGAGGCCAGAGAGGAGAGACATCAGCAGAGTTTGCTGAGACAGTCGATCACGGCGAACCAGATTGCCAGTATGACATCGACTTCTCCTGTTCCTAGACATGAGAGGTCGTTCAGTAGGATGTCAGTGGATATCAACTCGGAGTCTGTCTCACCTACGACTCTCCAGGCCAGTAGGTCACATTCACCAAGACGGGATCATGACTGGTCGTTTGCAAGACGAGAGGCTGCAAGTGCAATTTTGGGAACAGACCAGAATTTTGCGACGTTGACGGACGAGGAACTTAATGCACTGTTTGAGAATGTCCAGAGAGCTCGTACTGAACGTGTCATTGGGCGAGAAGATGATACGGAGTCCGCTATGTCGTATCCTATTCGGGAAAAGTACATGAGCACCGGCACGATTGACAACTTCTCACTGGACACTGCACTCACGATGCCTTCTACGCCTAAACAAGGGGAGACGGATGAGAAGCTACATGTTTTGCGCGAGGAGATGCAGCAGCAACTCGAGAAGCAAAAAGACGAATTCGTCACTCAGCTTAAGACCGCCGAGGCCGCGAATGTCGAGGTTGCGGAGATAAAAGCAGAGAAGATCCGCATGGAGGCGGCTTTGCAGCAACTCAAGGAAGAGATGCAAACACAACTAGCGGCGCAAAAGGAGAAGTTCGAAGACAAGATCGAGAAGCTAGATCCTCTTAAGCAGCCCAAGGCCAGCCCCATTCTCTCATCTGAGGAGCGCGAAAGAGCTCGTACGGCGGTGTCGGTGTGGAAACAGCGGCACTTCGTGGGGATGGCGGAGGCGGTTTTGCAGAATGCGGCGGTCCTGAAGGAGGCGCAGATTATGGCGAATTCTTTGGCCGAGGGCGTCTATTTCCAGTTTACCGTGGTCGGCGAGGGTCATACGAGATGCTCGTCGTATGACATGGTTCTTAATGGGCTGGGAGATGCCGGGGATTTAGATGATATGGTCTTGGAGATGACGCCGAAGCCGTGCATTGGGGTGCGTGTCATCAACTATAACAGCGGAGTTGTTGTTCTGTGGAGCATTGAGAAGTTGCATGACCGGGTCAGACAGATGCGGCAACTTTATCAGTATATTGACCAGCCCGAGTACTCGCAACATTTGAGCAAGGCGGCTCCGTTTATGGAGTCTTCTATGCCCGGATTCACACTGGTTGGCGAGGTTGATGTGCCGTTGAAGACTGTGTTTGAGTTGAGAGTACAGGACTTCAAGTTGGATGTCATGTCGCCGTATACCCTGGATGCAATCGGCGCTATCAAGTTATCTTTGGAGCCGTCACATGCGCGGGCCCCACCGAATACGTTGAAGTTCAACGTTGTTATGCAGGAACTCGTGGGCTTCCCGGAACACGAGGGAACGGAGGTTCATGCACAGCTGTTCATCCCCGGTATTAGTGAGGATGACGGCATCAGCACGACGCAGATGATTTCGGGATTCGACGAGGCACCTATTCGTTTTGAGAGTGTTCATTCGATGACGATGCCGTCAAACTCTCCGAGAACTACGCATTTGAGGGTCGCAGTTTTCGCGAAGGTTACGGGAATGCATCTTGATAAGCTGCGTAGTTGGGATGACATGCGTGATGCGGGCATTACGGCGGTTGGAAAGGGCGGACTAGAAGATGGGCCCGGGCGAGGCGCGAGAATCTCAGAGAGTCAGTTTTATCAGCAGGAGAAGCATGACTTGTTGGCGCGTGTTCAGATTCTTGAGATGGATGAGAATGGAGAGTATGTCCCGGTGGATGTCACGCAGCTTTCGGAGAATGACTCGGGTACGTACCAGTTACATCATGGTCTACAGAGACGGATTGGCGTTTGTATCACACATGCTTCGGGCGATGCGCTGCCTTGGGAGGATATTGTTGCTGTTAAGGTGGGCAAGATTCAGATGCTGGATGCGGCGGGGAAGACACCGGATTTGACTTCGGTTACCCCGTTGATCCCAGTGAAGTTATCCCAGAGACCCCTGTTTAAGGATAACGCCAATGGAACGAGGTCTGTTACTCTGTTTGCGCAATGGGATTCGGCGTTGCACAACTCGTTGCTGATGGATCGGGTGACGCCTGATAAATACCGGGTTCAAATGGCCGTTGCTTGGGAGATTTCTTCTCGTCGGTTGGCTGCGCCAATGTCGTTTTCTCTGGACATTTCTCTTCAAATTCTTTCACGTACTCACATCCGGCAGCAAAGTATGCTGGCAGCTCTTTGGAAAACGGTCCGTATCGTTCACTCGACAACTGGCATCTTCACCCTTTCAGTTCGCCCGGCGCCAATCAAACGGGTTGGTGACCTGTGGAGACTGAACAGTGGTCTCGACTACGTTAAGGGTGAAGAGACTCTGACTGGGTGGGCGCCTCGTGGCGTGAGTATCGTGAGTGATTGGATTCTGGCACGCAAGAGAAAGCAGAGAGCCGCCGAGATTGAAGGGGCTTTTGTGGTGTTGAAGAAGATTGGAGGCGTTAAACAGGGCTTGGCGAGAGTTACGGAGGAAGAGGAAGAAGAGGAGTTGAAGATTTGTGATGACGATTTACTGGTGGATACGCCTGAGGGCTCAGTTAATGGGGATGATGACGGTGATACGGATGAGTTTGTGGAGGCGGTTGAGGAGCCACCTGTGGAGAAGTCACCTTATACCGAGAGACAGAGGCTGCTTTTGCGGAAGTGTCTTAAGCTTTGGTTGAAATATCCTGACCCTCTTACCAACATTCTCTCCACCCAGAACACCACTCCTCCGACTAATGGTCTTGCTCCATCTGCTGAGCCTCCGGCATTAATCACCACTATCGTTCGGGCCCCCAAGAACCCCAAGGTTCTCAAGTCTGGATTCCTTCTGGTTCCTAACGCGGATTGCACAAAATGGGTTAAACGCTTTGTTGAACTCCGCCGTCCCTATCTGCACATCTTCACCGTTGACGGCGAGGAAGTAGGCGTGGTGACCCTCCGTGACGCCCGGATTGACCCTGCCCCTGGCGCTTTGGGTATCTTACACCAGGATGACGACAATATCACACCTGGTAACAACCGGAAGATGTCCGGAGGCCGGGCTACTTGGGGAGCAAGCCCCGTCGGCACAGCTAGTCCTGGAGGTGAAGCGGGGTTGAAGAGGTTGAATGAGAGGTTACAGTGTGCGGTTTGGGCTATCTATGGACGGAATAATACGTGGCTTTTCGCGGGGAGAGGCGAGAAGGATAAGCTGGATTGGATCTCTAAGTTGGATTTGAATTACGGGGAGTAGATTTGTAGGGTATGAATTATGAAATTATGAATTGATTTTGGTTTTTTAAGTTACTTTAGGAGAATTCCTTGGATGTGCGGAACAACTTGGCACCACGGCTCATCGGGGGATTCCTGCATGTCGAAGGCAGTCCAGTCGCCGGCATTGCGAAGAGTGGATGCGGTGTCCCGGCATAGTTCACAGCCGCCTAGGAAGCCCGGCCAGAAGAGGTTGACGAAACCTATATAAGTTAGTGTCTGTATATGGAGGGCATGTTAGTATACTCACGTTGGTAGATTCTCATTCCCCATCCTGATCCTCTGTGCGTTACAACATGTTCATAAACAAACCATCTTCCACCAGGCTTCAACAATTTCCATAACGCTTTACAGTTCTCTTCGGGCTCAGGGATACTGCAAAGACACAGGATGGTAACGATACAATCAACACTCTCCTCCTGTACCATTCCTTCCCAGGCCCCCGGGACGTTAAGATCCTGGATACCAACGGGGACACCTTCGTATTTCCCCTGCAGACCCAACTCATCCACTCGAGCACGTAGCGCAGCGATCTGTGCCGGGTTAGGTTCTACGGCGAGAACCTTTGACGCACCAAGGGACGTCAGGAACTCAGCGTGCATACCACTTCCGGCACCGACCTCCAAGACAAGCCCAGAGAGCGGGGCATATTTTGGTTCTCCAGCTACTTCGGCATCCGGGTGGCCGAGGAGGAGGGGGCGAATTTTCGGTTGGACGGTTGCGGCTAGCTCGGGACCAAAGGTGCGCCAGAATGTGGCGAACCAGGTCTCGCAAATAGTGGACGGGGACGTGAGAGAGCGGGGAGAGGTTCGGGAGAGGGTCTTTAGGGTTCCGGGGAGGTGGGATAGAACGGTGAGGAGGAAGGACCAGGGGTCGTAGAGGGAGAGAAGGATTTCTTTGAGGGTTGGGGGGGCTGTCATGTTGAATGGTTGGAGAGAATATGGAAGTGAAGACATCTTGACGGATTTGAGGATGTGGAGGGCATATATGTATATGTGGATTGTGTGGAGGGGACTTGCCGTCTGTCGTATTGGTTTGTATAATTACCAATGCGGAGGATGAATGATGGACTGGGGTGTGATCCTTGCATGTGGTGCGACCCACTTTAAAGTTCAAGAAATGTAGAATGATGTAGCCTTGCGCGTTGAGTTCGTGAGAGTAAGTTTTCATATTTCAAGATATATCACGAGCAAAATGTCTAAGAAATACGCTTTCGTTGCGATGGAAGAGGACACGGGGGGCTTAGAACCCGCGAGGGTAGATAAGTCGAGGGGAAAGACGCGCCGAGATCGTGGCGGCGATAGACCAAAAGATCGGGAAAAGAGGTCACGAGAGAAGGAAAGAGAACGGGAGCGCAGTCGCGAGAGAGATCGGAGGGATACCAGGGACAGAGAACGGGATAGGCCGAAGAGTTACAGACGGAAAGACGATAGGGACGATCGTTGGGCTGATGAGGATGTTTCGGAGGAGGAGGAAGAAGAGCAAGAAGAAGACGAGGAACCCGCGACAAAACGGAGTAAAACGACCCACGAGGAAGATAAAGACGACGATACGAAAACTCCCGAAGCAACAGATGACATCGCCGAACGTGACGCCTTCGCAGCCCGTCTTCGCGATCGCGATTCAAAGAAGAAGGAACCGACAAAGAATCCCCGAAATGATCTCGACGAAGCCGAGCGGCGCGCCGCACTCCCCGATATCCGACTCAAGTCGCGCCAGGAATACCTGAATAAACGCCAACTCGAGAAACTCGCCCTGCTACGACGCCAAGTACAGGATGAAGAGGAGGAAGTCCGTTCGGGCGTGCGCCTTTCGAAAAAGGAACTTGCTGAGTTTAAGAAGAATAGAGAGCTGTTGGCTATTATGGAGGCGAGAGAGAATATTGATGATGGGATGGGCGGGTATGCTATGCCTGAGGAGTATATGAAGGATGGGAAACTTGATGGACGGAGGAAGAAGGAGGTTCTTACTGGGAGAGTTGTTGATAGGGGAATGGATGGGAAGGAGAGGTTTATAAGTGAGGTTGACCAGTGGGAAATGGAGCAGACCGCCAAGGTGAAGAGTCAAATCACCGTTGGCGAACGGAAAGATGAAGGCCGATATGACCTCGTCATGGACCCAGAGCTCTTCATCGATTTCACAATGGACTCCCAACTCGCCGGTGTAGGCGACACGAAATCCAAAGCCGACGCCTTCCTCGCCGCGCAAATCGACGCCGCTGAGAAAAAAGCAATGTCCATCCAAGAAACCCGAAACTCCCTCCCCATTTACCAATACCGCCAAGCCTTCCTTGACGCCATGGAATCCCACCAGATCATCGTCCTCGTCGGAGAAACCGGTTCCGGAAAAACTACCCAGCTTCCGCAGTATCTACATGAGGCCGGGTATACCAAGGATGGCCGGAAAGTAGGCTGTACGCAGCCCAGACGAGTTGCGGCGATGAGTGTGGCGGCTCGTGTGGCGGAGGAGATGGGGGTGAAACTTGGTGGTGAGGTGGGTTATAGTGTGCGTTTTGAGGATAATACAAGTGAGAACACGCTGGTTAAGTATATGACGGATGGTATGCTTTTGAGAGAATTCATGACGGAGCCGTCGTTGGATGGGTATTCGGCTATCATGATTGATGAAGCTCACGAACGGACTGTTCATACGGATATCTTACTTGCCTTGGTGAAGGATCTGGCGAGGGCTAGACCGGATCTTAAGTTGCTCATTGCCTCCGCGACCATGAACGCGGAGAAGTTCGCTACATATTTTGACGACGCTCCGATTTTTAGTGTCCCCGGTAGACGATTCCCCGTGGATATCTACTACACGCCATCTCCCGAGGCCAACTATCTTGACGCGGCAATCACCACTGTTTTCCAGATTCATACGACGCAGCCTTTGGGTGGTGATATCTTGATTTTCCTCACTGGTCAAGATGAAATTGAAGCGGCAGAGACAAAGATCTTGGAAACTGCGAAGAAACTTGGCTCCAGAGTGCCAGAGTTGATCGTTGCCCCTATTTACGCCAACCTGCCTACAGAACTACAATCCAAGATTTTTGAACCTACACCTCCCAAGGCCCGTAAAGTCGTCCTGGCTACAAACATTGCCGAAACATCCCTCACCATCGACGGCATCGTCTACGTGATTGACCCTGGCTTCGTCAAAGAAAACGTCTATAACCCCGCCACAGGCATGTCCTCTCTCCTGGTCGTCCCCTGTTCCCGCGCCTCCGCGAATCAACGTTCCGGTCGTGCAGGACGTGTCGGTCCCGGTAAATGTTTTAGATTGTATACCAAGTACGCGTACTTCAACGAGATGGACGAAGCGACGACACCAGAGATTCTACGGACGAATTTGGCTGGGGTGTCGTTGCAGCTTTCGGCGTTGGGAATCACGGATTTGTTGCATTTTGATTTCATGGATGAGCCGCCACGGGAGGCATTGATTGAGGCGTTGAATTTGCTGTTTGCCTTGCAGGCGTTTAATACCCAGGGTATCTTGACGAAGGTGGGGAGACAGATGGCTGAGTTCCCTACTGATCCTATGTTAGCTAGAGCGGTATTAGCAGCGGATAAAGAGGGTTGCGTGGACGAGGTGCTATCTATTGTTTCGATGCTAGGAGAGGCATCTGCACTATTCTTACGGCCGAAGGATAAGAAGATCCATGCGGACTCGGCACGTGCGAGGTTTACTGTGCAGGATGGCGGTGACCATTTAACACTGTTAAATATCTTTACACAGTGGGTTGAAAACGAGTATTCCATCATGTGGACCAAAGAGAACTATCTTCAACAACGGTCCCTGACCCGCGCCCGAGACGTCCGAACACAACTATCCGCCCTCTGCGATCGCGTAGAAGTCCGCCCATCAACATGCGGTGGCATCTCAAATACCAGGCCTATCAAACGCGCATTGACAGCCGGATTCTTCCCCAACGCCGCACGTATCTCCCGTGGTGGTGACGGCTATCGCACGTGTAAGAAGGGGAATACGGTATACGTCCACCCCAGTAGTACCGTCTTTGGAGCGGACCCGCCGGCTCGCTGTTTGGTATATTTTGAGTTGGTGGCTACAGGGAAGGAGTATATGCGGAATTGTATGCCGGTGGAGGGTGTCTGGTTAAGTGAGTTGGCGCCGCACTTTTATAAGAAGGGGGAGGAAGAGGGGAAAGAGGAACGGAGGAAACGGTGATGTTATGATTATTATGAATTTATTTTTGTTTGGATGTGTGTTTTATATGAAGAGATATGTCTTGATGTGTCGGCGTCTAGAGACGTGTTGGACACAGAGTGAATGAATTCAAGGGCTTCAGTGTACCGACGGTGAAAGTATAACTCATCAATGGCATGGAGTATATCCTGAAGCTCCATCTTAGTCGGCTTTTCTGGGACCGGGAGGACGGACTTATACAGCTACGAATTGTCAATCTATGTTCTTTCAGATGCAAAATCTAACGTACCTCGCCGTTCTCAATTCTCGGTGTATACCCCTTCTTAACCTCCTCAAACGCCTCCTCCGTCTGTCCCGTGCGGCGCTCCCGGGCCGTCTGTCTCGCGGAGGCTTCCTCGTCGGAGGACACCTCAATTGCGAAAAAGTCTTCTACATCCGACATTTTGATATGCGTGGCTTACACGAATGTCTTCTCATTCACCAATATCTCACCTATAAGTCTATATCCCAATAAAATCCCCACAACGCCACACACGCCACACTCCACCCGCCACATTCCTTCCAGCTGGTGGATATGGCCAGCTGACATAGTATACTTGTCCCCCAAGATAAACATCTCCATTACAACAACAGTGACATTTTGGGAATTAGTCGATAACAACAATGGATAGCCCCGAAGTCTTGTATGTATTTGCATCTCGGTTGAATTGATGCAGTTAACTAACTCCGACAGCCGCGTTCCTAACGTTCTGGTTGGCGGTATCACCGTCATCACCGGTCTTACCTGGGTTCTTGACTTTTCGTGGTAAGTTTGATATTGCTTGTGTATGTATATGGACAAATCATAGCTAACAAAAATAGGCACGGGTAAGTCCCCTATAAATCTCCCACCCTCCATCTTAGCTAACCTCCCCCCCCCCCAGATTCCTCCTTGGTCTGTACCTCATCGTCTTCGGCGGTGTCCTCGGTAGCCTCGAATTCGACATCCATCCTCTCACCAACGTCCACCCTCTCACCAACCGGTTCGCCTCCTTCCTCTTCTCCTTCGTCGGCCGTGGTGTCTGTAAGTGACCTCCTCCCCGTTTCTCCGTCTTTACTAACCACTCCGCCAGTCTACATTTTTCTTTCCTCCATCATCGCCTCAGGCGGCACCTTCTCCTCCATTCTGGCCTTCATCACGTTCCTTGTTGGTTTCGTCTACATCGTTCTGGAGTTCTACCCCGTCATCGAGCCTCCTGCCAACATGCGGGAGGCTGAAGGCGGTTGGGGCGCCGAGGGAACCGTTTAAACAGGCGGTTATTGCGCCCTTATGAGAGGTTCCTGAGGAGCTGATTAGCTCTGTGATAAGTACTTGGATAATTCAAAATTACCAGTGCATGCTGCCTGGTCTATGGGGTTCATCATGTATCCCAATATCAAATAATAAACACGTCATTACCTACCTTACCTACCCTTGAGCCCCACCAAAATCTAATCTAATCACCCAAGCTCCGATAAGATAAGCATAACTAAATCTCCATGTCTACTCCTCTCCACTCCGCCAAATGACGCTCCACCTCCTCCAACCACTCACACGACCGACAATCAAATCCCCCCATCATCAACCTCAAACAAACGAAAAAAAAAAAAAAGAAAAAAAAACTTCAACAGTCACCCCCCACATTAACCCCAACCCACGCCCACATTCTCTACATTTACAAACCTACGTCACTAAACTTCCAGCCGGCGCTCTCCGCGCACGGCGCAATAAAGAACCCCAGCTCACACCTTATTTGTAATGAAAAGGATAAAAGTCTTGGCGGTGAAGAACCCGAGCATTGAGTCCGACTAAATTGTACAGTGACCAGCCGAGCACGTTTTTAGCCCAAGGAAGTTCCAAGCGCAAGTAGATGAAAACACCTATACATATCGGTATACAGCCGTATTTCCGGCCCCAACAAAGTCATAAAGTAAAACATTCAAGTCTATTCCTATCAACATACACGGCAACTGTTCTTGCGACAGATCAGCCAAGTGTCTGTCTTAATCTACATCCATACATCACCCCATCCACGCGAATGTCCACGCTCTGTGTGACAACGGACAAACGCAAACATATCCCACCCCTCTCTCTATTAACCCGAACCCATTCCAATCATACCCAAAAGAAAAAGAAAAAAAAAGGAAGTCCCCTAACTCAAAGAAATTCGTGTCGTTAATCATTCTTCGTGATCCAGAGCCGCCAGCTCTTGTTCCTTCCGCATCAACATCTCCCGCATTCGTCGTGCCTCCTCTTGCAACATGGCCCGTCGGGAACTCATCTCCCGCTCCGAACTGCCCTCACGTCCGCCGTAAGGCCCAGGCGCACTGGCTGGGAGTTGCAGCGGAGGTGGAAGCTGCGAGAGACTGGGATATCCACCGTACGATGACGCATTACCGGGGCTAGCGGCAAAACTGCTCGTCGTATGCATGGGTGATCGCATGTTGCTGTATTCCGAAGGCGCTGGAACAGAATAGTTGTTGGCGTGGTTGCTGTAGTAGTGCGACTCGGCATCGGTGTCGTGCGTAGCTGGGTTCAGAATAGAGTTGATCGATGAAACCCGCTTTGACGACTCCGCCGCCGCTCCGTGAAAACCCTGGCCTTCTCCTGGCGAATCTTCCGTTGCCGAAAATGACCGTTTTCTCGGGTGTGATATAAATGAAGATGGCGAATTTGACGCCTGTCTTTCTGCATTAATCGGTGGTAATAGATCAGATTCACGGGAATTGTGTCCCTCCGACCATTCCACAACACGTACCGGAGACCCGCGATGAGGGCTGTATTGCGCTACAGAAGCCCCTGTCATACTGTGGTCTCCCTGTTCATCCACGCCCGGCTCGCGCTTAGTGCGGCCCAGATTCACCGACCCATCGGCGTTCATACTACCACGCTCTGGTGTGGCTTCTGGTGACCGGTTAGGAGTCTGCATGCCCTCCGTACCTTCTGGCTCGGAATCTTGAGCGGGAATAACTCGTTTTCTCCGCTTGATAACCGCCTTTTTCATCGTCACTGGCCGGTGGCAACCGTGCAGCTTGTAGTATAATCCTGTACCCACTGTTAGCAACTCGCCCTAGCCCGCTGTGCTGACAGAAACCCCTCTCTCCAATATTCGCACTTACCACATGCATTGCAGATCGTGCGTCCAGCCTCATCTCGGCGCCATAAAGGAGTAATCGTCGTACTACAATTTTGGCATGCAATCACAACCGTCGGGTTTTGCCCTTGGCCCTCCAGAGCTGCTACATCGATAGGGGGCGGAGCGTTGGCACCAGCGTCCTTTGAACCCGCACATGATGACCCCGCCGAGCTGGTCTCGCCGTCGCCCCGATTTTGTCCCTTGAACATGTTCAACCGCGCAGTCTTGGCCATGCGATTGTTGAACGCCGGGCAGCCGCCACAGCCCTCGGCCCCTCCAGTGCCATTGCACCGACCACCTCCAGGGCAAGTTCCGCTAGGATTTTGCTCTGCTGATACATAGGTGGCACCCTTGACCGTAGTCTGGGACTTTGATGATGGCGCACAAATTTTGACTCTGGAGGCACCAGTCTCCGGTGCAGCTTGCGTTGTCGTCGCCGATTTTTTTAATTTGGTTGGTCGTGCTGTATTTCGCGCCTTCAGATACAATCCGCAAGCGTTGCAGATTGTGGCGCCTTGGGGAGATCGTCTCCAAAGAGGTGTCTGTGTGGTTCCACAGTTGCTGTCAAACAGAAAAAAAAAACGATTAGACGTTAGCAAATCAGCCTATAGAAAGAGCTCAATTTCACAGTGCATTGCATGACCCATCACACCCTGGACCCCACCACCATACATTGCATTCCACCCATAAATCATCCTCAATCTGCCCACGCTGCGGGTTTGTGTCGGACCCCAAAAAACCCCGCCATAGCGAGTACATTGTACATTATCGACTCACCTGCAGATTTGTCCAGTTTGCCCGGTGCTAGATCCCGAGGCCCGCCCAGTTATCCTCTTTGTCGGTGGTGGACTTGGTTCATTGGCTGATAAGGAAGGGCTTGTTCCCTTTGTGTTGGATGTGCTACCCGTCATGCTGACGTCGGAGTCTTCGTTGCTATCGCCAAACCCGGGTAAAGGTCTGCGGCCCTTCGGGGCCTCTCCTTCTTTGCCCATCGGCCTGGTTGGAAGCGCCGTTCGTGGAGCTGTATTTGTGCTGGTGGCAACTAAACTACCAGTCGCAACTTGTGGGCTGTTTGACATGGCAATTCGATACCAATGTAAACTGGTCACAGCGTAGTATAAGTGGTGTGGTGTATAAAAGCGACGTGGTAAACAGCAGGGTGAATCGTAGGTCAAGAAAGCCTGCAGTGTCACAACTGGTTCATGCTCGGGAAGCTCGATAGGCGGATGTGTGTTTTAATAGTCAGATGATCGGTTGGATTGCTCGGAGAATCCTGTGCCGGAAAGCTGAAGTAGAATGTCGAGATTCGATTTGTGATGCGACAGTGGGGTCGAGTTTGACAGGTCTGTTGAGTTGGAATTGCCGCTGTAAAGGTGGGTAGTCTAGAATATAGCGGTAGAAAAAAGGATTGCGAGATTTGAAAACGGCGTCGAAAGGTTCGGTGGCGGTAAACCAGGGATCGAGAAACAGTTATACGTAGCCCGGTTATTGGAGGGACTAACAAAATGCGATAAGATGTTATCCCACGAAAATGCGGCCCCACGGTGTATGGCGCAATGGCCTTTACCGAAAGCACGATATGAAGCTAGGCGATGATATGATAGATACACCAGAAAGTAGGCGCAAACAACAGTATCTTTGATTTGATAAAAGACAATTCAAATCTGATAAGAATTTCTGTGTATCACTCTCTGGTTGGTCGTAATGTGGTGCGCAGTGAAATTCTCCGTGAATGGTGTGGTGTTGATTTTCTGGAGTCAAATGCGACAAAGCCTCTGCAAAATGCTGACGTATGACGACAAAATAAGAAAAGTGGAAGGGGCCAGTCTCTAGGCTGGCGTTGAGTATGGCTGTGGATGGCTTAGCCAATGTCCTTTATACCTTCTGATGAGAATCCTGATGTGGGCTAATGATTGTTAATAACCACACATTTGTAAAAGGCGACTCCTAGTTGATGGACGTGGATTGATCGACTAGAGAGACAGAACAAGGATAGGGCGTTGATAAGATCGAGAATAAAATAAGCTAGGAATGAGGAAGGGCCAGGAAAAGGAATAGATTATAGATCGTGTTGTAGCAATCGTCCAAGAAGTGGATTTTTTGTAAACGCTGGGGGAGGGAGGGGTAGTGCATCCTCACGATCATTGTAAGAGGGTGTCCAGGTTTGAACTGGCTAGAGTTGCAATCAGGAAAAGGGTGCATTGCAATTGCATGCGAGGGGGACCGGCTAGCCAGGCACAAACTTCCTTAGTCCAAACCCGATTCGGGGGCAAAAATCCCCGAATAGAAATACTACCAATCACTTGACGCCAACTGCGGCCAGCACCAAGTCAAGTAACACTTGTCTTTGATTGATAACGGGTACGAGAGAAGCAAGGCCACGGAAATGGCGGGAAAGGTCCTATAGGCGGAACGCTGCTTACAAGCCATCCGCCCACCCAGGTTGGGGAACATCAATCCGGCTACCGTCTCGGCAGGGGACCTGGACTAACAAACGCACAGTTTGCACATGATGTGGCACTTTAACTAGGGGCTCTGTGCTGGCCCCGTAAATAGGTACGAGTCCGAAATGTTGGGATGTTTGTGTGTACAGTTCGTAGACGACCCAGAACCCAACCCAAGTAGTCGATCAAGATAAACATCGTATAGAAACATCCAGGGAGTGAGTGTATGTGCATGTGAATACATACTTACAGTTGCCAAGAATTGCTGAGCGTAGAGCAAACTAAGGAGCAGACACAAATTGGTCACAAATAAACAAATAGACAAAACGATAGTCCTCTTGCATACGCCCCGTATGTCTGGCGAAAATAGGGGGGATTGGAGAAGGCCGGTCTAACACTACAATGTCAGCTTGTCATGATATATCGGAAACTCGCCATATTCTGTCAGATGGTACGTGGGTCACACGAAAGGCTTCTATGATTGGCCACGGAATCTCGTTGTCCGGTAGAGTAAGCTCGTGACGTGATGCAACTTTGTGGGATGCTGTGGATGCCTTTCCCAACACAGGTAAAGTGATGGATGTCCATTACATCCTCAAATCGGCATGCTTTTTATCACGGCCTCTTCATGCCGGCAACCAAGCGCAGATAAAGATGCAGGCCTTGAGAGCATGAGCCACATACAACATTCGAAAACCCGTCAAAGCACCAGGGGACTGAGACTTACAGAGTTTGGCGAGATATCAGACAAAGCCACAGGCTGTGTAGAAGCCAAAGTACCGGACAGACGAACCGGATTACAGGGTGCCTAATGGTACCAAGAATAGGCCGTAGTAAAGCTTAATGTTGCTTATGTTTGAGGCAAGGGATGACTTCAAGTGAAACCGAAGGCTGGGTAGAAGTCGGTGAGGACCAATTGTAAAGATAGACAGGGAGAAATATTCCGTGTTCGTCTGTATACCAGGGCGATCGGCGCATGCAGAATTGAATAGAAACTCGTACCAGTGGCGGATATTCAAACTTGGAACCGCAGAAACGCAACAATGACAGCGCAAGAACCCAATCAGTCAGTCGGACTATCGGATTAGGAGGTTCTGTCGTGTCCGTGGACTGATAATGATTGGTCTCAGTGGACAGACGACAAAGGCGGTTCTAGATGCAGAATGGACGAATAGAACCACGACGCCACCGTTTCCGATGTACAACAGATGAGCTAGTCTGAGATATATTAGAAGGGAAATCGATGTCAGGGACAACACACGGAGTCCTTGGGTAGTACAACAATGGCGTTATAACGGGACAAAAGGGATATGCTGAAGAGTTGGTCCGATGATGGATGCAGAATGAAGTATAACTGTAGCCTTGGGCTTTCTTGAAGGAATGCAACCAAGGAGGGTATGAGGGATGGGAGTTGGGCAGATAGCCTTGTCATACAAAAATGGAAGAATGTCTGTCGCGAAGGGGAAGGAAGTGAGATTTTTTTTTCTGCCTGTGAAAATATACAGTTCAGGAGGGCACACTTGATATGGTGTCGGGATAAAGAAGCTGACCAAGCGGATTGGGGCTACCTCTTTCTTATTTACTTATTTTCTCTATGGTGTGCGTTCCAACGCTTTCGCATATTCTCCATCCCACACATTATAGCGCCAGCTCAACCACGTGCTTTGCGCCGGCTCGAGTCAGGCCCAGTTCCTAAGGCAAACCTCTTCATATCTATGATACACACTACACTCTTTGCTATGGTGAATCGTCTAGTTCATAGTAATCGGCGAATTTCACAAGCTGGGGGCCGCCTATTCCGAGGGCGCATTCCATGCTCTATCATGTTGTTGTCCCTTTTGGGCATTGTGTAGTTCAAAGTGAGCTTTGCGTTTCTGTCCACTGATGACATTCCCAGAGTCCTCATTGGTTCCGGTACTTCAGAAGGGAACCCACTAACTTGCTTCCCAAGGATTTTCTGCAGGGAACCCCAGTGATAGTGCATAGTTGGCAGGTTATCCTGTTTTGGGGTTTTCGGTGCCAGGCTTCTAGTGTGCTTCCTTGAATGCCCTTTTCTAGTGGGCAATAAGAACAACAAGCACGAGCGAGCCCACAAAAATGATGCAGTAGCTAGAGCATTTGTGATGTAAAAACCTATCTACACACGTGCAACTATCATCAGAGAAGCCTTGTATGCACTATCACCAATCAGGATTCGTCTGTTGTCTTGCCGGTGGTTAGATTTACGGCAAATTTCTTCGGTAGGGCTGGAATGAAGGTTGGGTCGAATGACCGATTGAAGTATTTTGTGGCTGATGTTTTCGGGAAGATTCCTGCCACGCAATCGATAGGGTTAGTAACCCCGACACCGGGTATCAAGTGTGACCCCGTGACCCGGAAATGACGGCATCAGTCGCATCAGCTGTTAGGTTAGGCACCTGCTACGTTAAAAATGGGGCCCTATTGAGGTTGTTCGTGATTTTTTTTTTCAATCCAAAACCCTACCAAAAGATAAGTTGCCGTCTCCTTATCCACGTTGCATCAAACTGAAAGATCGGGCAGGTGTTGTGGCAGATAGGTTCCATATGGAAGCGTCATCCACTAACCGGGGCGCAATCCGTCACAGGTACGGTACGAGCTCTGTTGAATCCTTCAACTTAAATCACGAACTTTGAATTGTCGGACTTAAAGCCAAATGCGACTATAGTCCAAAATTTGGTGTGTTTCGGGGATATCGACGTTCGATGCTGGTCTTTTGCGGATGCACTACGGAGATATGCAGGAACGTTGGTATATCTGTGATAACAAAACAGATCCACTGATGAGACTTAATCAGATTGATAAATAAAAAATGGTACTGGCTCGGCCATGGTAAAGGACTGACCCCCCAACAAAACTCCCACTCTGGTGTTCTGGGCCGAAGTAGTCAGACTGGCTTGGATGTCGGATTTAAGAATGGGATATTGATCTCCGAATTTGGCGTGGATAGAGGCTTGTGCAACTAGATTGATTAATTTGACATGGCCACCCTTGAACTTTGATGTATCAAGACAAGACCGCAGTTGACAGACCCCATTGTGGTGCTAAAATCTGAGCAAACCCCGACAGATTCAGATACTGCCCTCAACAGAACAGAACAGATAGTCTCGGGCTACATCGAATTAATACAGATCATGGACTTTTTGAATCCGGCTCAATGTCAGGTTGTATCAGCCACATCCTTCTTCGGGAGTGTCATTGATGAAACCTCGCGCAGACAGTCCAAATCGTCACAGATTTGAACAGACAGAAGCTAAAACAGAGTGGAACCATAGGAAACCCACCGAGTGATGCCACAAGCCAAGTTCCATAAGCTTTAAGTATGTACATACATACATTCATCGTTGCATTTCAAAAGTCGACGACAACCCCGTGACATAATAAATATAGTCTTTTTTATCTGGTAGAGCTACGGTGTGACGATACAATCTGATGTGTGGATGCTCCTGCCTATCAGTCTACTCTACGTAGTTTCGCGTGGCACCAAAGCATGTATGTACGCAAACTCGATAAGAAAATAATTCTAACTACAATTTCCACTTTGCTAAATGCTGGATCTACTACACTATCTGTATCACCAACTAACCGGCGAGAGTCCCTCCTCTAAACGGGCCTAAACTCGATACTCATCGAAGAACAGCTAACTTATCAAGGGTAAGAATCGAGAACTGTTGCGTTTCGTTGGTTCCCATGAAACAGTAACTCCATATAACTCGTTGGGTCATGATCATAGACCATAGGTACCGACTCCTTCAACTGAGCAACTAAGTCGGTCCTCCCAGGAGTATTCAATTGCAAATATCTATAGGAGTTAGGGTACATAAGAACCACACGTCGAGCCATTTGCAAATACCATTCACTCCCAGTATAATTCATTTCCACAAAGGATGTCGAAAACCATGATGTGAATAGTGGTAAGTTCTCAGCCACATAGGCTAGAACATGCACCATATAGCGAGGGTCCTTGAGAGCGTATTCGCCATTTTGATCCACAAGGAAAAATGTGATGTGGGGAGAATCTGATATCCTCTCCCTTCGCAGTGCGTCGGTTCTCAAATGTATCGTGTAGTCCGAGGTTCCCCAGAGATCACGAGGTGAGTATCTGCAAATTTGATTGGCATGCAACATGGCCTTTTCTGTACTTGTCTTTCTCTCCAAACACGTGAGGGTAATAATCACCAGGGCTCGTAAATTGGACTTCTCTAGTCTTTCTAATTCATCATGCACCTGCTTCCCAAAAGACGGATCAGAGTCTTGGTTCGAGAGGAAACCTTCAATTTCGGCGGTAGAGTCGGTTGAGCACAACTCAACTAGTAGAGAGAACATGATGTAATAGCTAGAGAAAACAGTCAGCATTGGGAATGCCCTAGGTTACTTGGGGTTTAAACGCTTCTTACTTGCCGCTACACTGGGTACTTAATGTGTAGATAATGTTGGATTGGTATTTTGCCAGTGTACGATTTAACCACATGGCCCTGAGGGTGATTGCGTCGATTCCTTGCTGTCTTGGAACAATTTCACCCAAGACGGTGTCTTCTGGCGCAGTGAGAGTCTCTCGGGATTTCTGGCGAAGATGTTCGGACAAGGCAGCCCTGGATGCATGTTAGTAGAAATCATTTACCTTGGAGAACTGGGATAACATACGCGACTGTTGACTTTCCAAAACTAGCTATACTGATTGTTAGTACTACTTGTGGGACTCATTGGGGTCTCGAATATGAACTCACCAAAACCGGGAAAAAGAAAGCTTCTGTCATGCGGATGGCGATTGAGCAACTCGATTTCGGGTTGAATGACGTCATCGTACTGTCCAGGGAAGAGTCCGGCATGGATAAGTGCAACAGGCTTGATATCTTTAGATGGCCCAGTCGAATCTATTCGTCTCTTGACATCTCTCTAGAGTTGAACTTTCGCTCTGCATGATGCAAGCTCATCGTCTAGAGCTCGTTTTAAATTGCCAATGAAATACATGTGATATACCCAGCCGTGTTGTGAGAAGCAGAAGCATAATTTATCTTTGAAGGAAAGCTTGTACTTCCCATCTCCCTTGGCTTTGTCATAGAATGGGGGGGGCGTATCTCGGAAATCAGACGAAAAATATGGTTTAGATTGGCTTGGTTGTCGTCGACAGATGCCATCAGCTCTAACTTGACTTGGGCCAAACCACCCTGCCACTTGGTGTACTCCAGAATTGATGGCAACTGCATAGCTGCTTCATGTATACTCTCTTTTGAGGCGCCCTTGTGATAACGAAGCTGTTGCACACGGATTCGTATTTCTTCCTGGACCATTTGTAGCCTTGTTGTGATTCTCGAAATAGTATCGTTTGTGGAGATGTGAGGGCTGATGAGGCCCATGTCGAGTCCTCTGTTAGCCAGTGACATTTTGTTGATGGATAGTAGAGTGATCTGAAAAGAAGAAAAAAGGTAGGTAAGACTGGTGAGATACAGTCTTGCATACAGGAAGTTGCATGTCAAAATAAGTTGCAATTGGACCGTATAAGTATCCGGAGCGGCGCCCTATTATTTCAAACTCGAATAAGCATACGTATGTACTTTGTTGACACTGAGAATGTCCATGAACACACATCGTGGGCCAACATGTGCTAGGCTGATTCGCTTGATGTAGCACTAAGCCATGACGCAGACTCCCCTCTCAATAACTTAAGGTCATATATGAATCCTCCTACACGCGAACACTTTGTGATCATTGTTACGAATCCTAGATTATGGTCGTATTGCCTTGTAGCGGGCAGTGTCGGCGTTGCATCACTAGTTTAATGCACGACAATATGGATGTATGTACAACTGTACCTTCTATGGGCCTGAAATACGGTAGAGATAGTACTAATGAACAATTGAGTTGAGTACAGAAGTATCTTGTCAGTATCTACGCGATGTTTTAAAGTTTTTGGATAACCCGTGTTCGTGCTTCTTGAATACTATGGACTCACAGCCCTTTCGAAGTGCACGACGTGTAACTTGACAAGCTAGCGTAGGTGACACAGTCACACACTGAAGGGGTGAAGTGCCAGAGGCTAAGAACAGGAGAAAGTCCAATGTGCCATTGCAAACTCCTGTCCAATGGCTGTTCACCGAAATCTTCTACGCAGCCTAATCTGTGCGTTTGCATTTTCCAACCCTGACATGCCATTTTATCGGGTATGTCTACCCAAGGCAGATTTCAGATCTATGCGACTCTGATGTAATTGCGCTGAATCATTCATTGATAGACGGTAAAATAGAAATGATCTTGAGACGGAGTAGTCCCCGATACGGACACAAGGGCACATGGTGCACGCTGGATCTTGAAATCCGCAGTAAGGAACATGCGTAATCCTAATATGTAATCGTCATGGAATTTTACTTTTCAAAGTTGAGTTAGAATTTCTAGTGTTCTGGGGTGGGGGTGTGCCGCATAGTTCTAGTTCGCTTGAATAAAACATTCTAAAGTTGAGCACCATTCACCTTCACTTTTGAGACTTCGCGCGCCATTACTGACTTCGACGGGTGGTGATGGTGGTCGCTTATATGGATCTATAAGATCGAATATTCAATGCTGATTGGTCGGACCACGGTCGTAGGAAGAACAGAGGAACACGTTTGACCTAAAGTGTGATTTTGCACGAATATGGCTTTGTTATCCCCATTGTTTAATTTGTGAGACGTCAACAAAACATATAAATTCCTACCGGAATATCTCGTCTAGATAGAGCTTTAAGAATAAGACGTCAAAGTATTGGTATCTGCATGTATTCACATATGAGTGAGATGAGGTCACGTGCGTATGTCTATAAGTGGAAATGAGTTAACACAAGCGCTGGACCAGGGTCGCGAAAACTGACATGTTACAGCTTTTACAGCATGGAGGGAAATTATGGCGCGTTATTTTCAGCGTCGTGAAATTGACGAAAGACTTGTATCAAGACATCTATATTTCTGTGTACATCGCTAGAAGGTAAATACCTGCCGATAGTTGCTAGTCCATTGACCCACTATTTTAACCGTTATTTTTCTTGTCAACTAGCTGCACGTGATGGAGTCGTATGAACTCGATTGTGCTGCTGGTGATATGGCGGCCACAACTCAACCTGCCAGTCTATCATCACCTCCTTTGCATTTCTTGCGAATATTTAGACGCCGTCATGAACTCCAAAAAGTTTTCCATGTCGGTCAACATTCAAAAACGGGGATCATAAAACAGGCTCGAGAGTCGCTCGAGGGAACTACAGACGCCTGTCTACACGCTCTTGATAATTTTACCACATTTTCCTTGGCTTCAAAATCTTCAGATCCTGAAGTGAAACATTTGTTGGAGCAAATAGAGCAGTATCACCGCTTTAGAAATGTTGCCGTCATTTTAGGCGCGGCGACCGACCAATACGTAGGACAACCAACTAGCCTGGCCATTTTATCATTGACATTGCTCTTGTCTGCTACAATCGTTCATCATCTTTGTCTTCTGGACCGTCGATGGATGTACCTCAGCACGAAATCAGTACGGCAAGAGCACGGTAGGATTTCAGCTAAAGTCCAACAGTTGTTAAGCATAAAGGTGTTGTGGAATGAGTTTCCTCGACATCATGGAGTCGCTCGGGATCTTCAACTCTCTGCAGAGCAGGAAGATACTTGTCTCGACATAATTGGCCATGGAAGGTTTACTGAACTCGCCGAATTAGTTTCTGCACTCGATAGACTTAACTATTGGGCGAGATTGAAGTGGTCTGGCCGACAGGATGAAAGCTTGCGTCGGGGAGTTCACGATATCATACATTTGCTGCAGAAAATTAGTCAGTTGTGTAATTGGGTGAGGTGGGACGGACTGATGTTGCCGTTGCCCCCATTACTGGCCCTCAAACAAAAGTCCTTGAAAACAGCCTCGGAGCGGGCGGATTTTCATCTTCAATGGACGCACCCTGACGTTATTCAGGAAATGCTTGGTTGCGTAGGACCCGATTCATATGACTTTTCAACAGGTGATGCTCAGCCGCCCTATGTTGCTGATGCCAGTAACTCCGGTCTATGGTTCGTGCAATCTGAGCAATACAACACATGGAAACGTTCTGCACCTGGAACAAACGACAGGTTTTTATGGTGCTTGGGCGGGAGTAAGTACCATAAAAGCGAATTAAAATTGCACACACTAACCGTTATAATAGTCGGTATAGGGAAGTCCGTTTTGATGTAAGTCTCCAATAATGAATGCCATGCTGGCTGCGTATATAGCCTCCATCAAAAGCAGCACAAAACAGGAGGCTGATGCTGCCTGGGAAGCTCTGCTAACAAGGCGATAATCTGTAGGGACTTAGTTTTATCTCACGACTCTACTAAATACCATGAGCACATGCTCCAGGAACGGCCGATTCGGGTCCGGGCTCACTTTCATTATAGTGACCTAGAAAATGAGTTGTCACTTTTACGTTCAATGTTGCACCAGATCATAAACCAGATCAGGATGCCCACTGATCTTCTGGCGTCGCTATATGGTCAACCCCGCGAGGGCACACCAGTACCCGACGAGGGGGTTCTTTACTCACTCCTCAGTGAATACACCTCGGCCTACCAGATATCTTTCTTCCTAGACGGACTTGATGAGTGTTCTCCTACTCGGGCAAACAACATCATTAAGTCTCTGCTTAGAATGAGCAACACCGTTCGGATTATTTGCTTTTCGCGCAAGACTTCATGGATAAATCAGGAGACATATCCCGGCTTTACCTTTTGGTCCATTGAGACACAAACATCTGATATGGAGTTCTACCTAGATTTCAAATTCGGTTGGCGTGTACGACCAGATACCGAATCAACATGGAAGTTGACCCAGCAAATAGTCAATCGAGCCAAAAGGAATTCTTCAGGAGGGTAGGTCTTGCAACATTGAAGACAATGAGCTTGTACTGACAGTTTTCACATTCTAGATTCTTATTGCTGGTGGCTCAACTGGACGGCATTCAAGGCCCCCAGATTCTCACTGCGTTAGATGAAATCCCCGAGCGAGTATTTGATAGATATCATGACACAATGGGCCGCATAAACAAAACCGCTCATGGCCAATCCATACGAGTCATTGTCGCTTGGGTAGGTATACTGGGAGTTGTTTCTGTACTGGATGACCTCCCATATCTGGTACCCGAACTATACACCTCTGCTCTCGAGTCATTGCAGCTTGTCATCGATGACAGTCTCGGCCTCCTCCGACTTGATGGTGAGCATATCGAATTTTCCAATCTGGTTGCAAATGCATTTGTTTTGACTTATTTCGATTCGATGTTCCCTGAGTTTGCCACGGATGTCTTGGCCAGTCTTTCTGAATTTCCTCCAGACACGAGACCCGCATTGTTACTTCAACGGTACAATTCCTTTAGAAGGAAGAAGGATGACGTTGCATCTATCCCCCAGTCATGAGCTGGTGTATCGCGTCAGCACAAAACCAAGTTGGCGAGATGCATTGACACCCCACCTCCGCCCCGGGCCCATTTTTACCCTGGTAGGCGCCAATTGCCTTGCATACATGGAAAATACCATTTCCGTCTGCGCTGCACCCGGCATCGTTGTTGTTTATCTTTCATTTTGACACCGGTTAGATTAATCCAAGGTCTAAATATCGTGCTTCAGATGTTGGACTTCACGATTCGAACTCTAACACTTGATGTACTACATTCCGCTCACAATCCTCATCGATCTTCCACGGAAATATGGCACCGCCACTCAGGTGGCCGCTTTTGCTGTCCGTTGTCTCCGCAGTTCGATTGGGCATACTGATCATATCCTCAGCCAATCCCTTGCATGCAGTCGAAACCGACATGCAGTTACGTGGCAATAGTCTATTCAGTTTAAAATCAGGATTTATACCCAACATATAAAGTGTGTCTACCATGTTTATATTTACAGGCGATGTTGGGTTTTGCATCACCAGGATTTAATCCTGAGGGTCGGCAACCCAAGGTATTGGTAGTCAATTCACATGTACGTTGGGCATTAATGCATCGCTATTCCATCTTCAGAACTCGTTAAGATGTTACTGCTCACTTGCGCATCATCATATATTATACCTTGGTTGACCCCCGCTGTCACCTTTCCTTGACTCTTATGACATCGTCGCTTCGTTTACATCAAGTACTTCTCAACTCAAATCGTAATTTTTCGAGCCTGCTTCTTTGAAGATACTTTGCCTTCGGCTGCCCGGAATTCCCTTTTACGCCCCGCGTGCATTTTTCACCCCACACTTTGTTTTGGACGCAGGCTCGCGTACTTGCAATGGCCGACGCTGCTGGAACCGCTGTTGCCGGCACAAAGTTCGTCTTAGAGTTAGGGAATTTCATTTGCAAACTGTACCGCTACCACGAAACTTGGAGCAGAATCACCCAAGCCATTCAAGGTCGAAAGGAAGAAGTTTTCAGGGAAATACTCAGGCTTAGAGGGCACCGGGGAATATCCACAAGTCTTCTCCGTTCACAAACAGCGGTTTTAATCGGTGCACTCAGATATTCCAAATGGCAAGGGGACCTTGTTGCCGCCAGATTGGCAAACGAGAAATTACCAGACGACAACACCGCTTTGTTAGATCGGATCGCCTATCTCGTTTCGGAAATACACCCTCCATATCACGATAATCCCAAAAGAAACGGCAAGGACAGCTTACCATTCAAATCTATGGTTGCTATTCAATTCACCGAGGAGAGATGGATGGCGGTTGTTGGAATTCTCACAAACATTAAACAGGCGTTAGAACATGAAGTAGAAGCTGCCAGAAACAGAGTCGCCCTCGGGACTACTATCACGAAAGGTTTACTTTCCACAAATTCTTCTCAGGACCCGGGTGTTTTGATCTTGCAAAGAGCAGGATGTGCTCCCCAAGACTATAGAAATTCCGCGGAAGCCCAAATCAATGTGCTCCGGAACAATCCCCACCAAAGACAGTTTGTGTTTTATGGCGTTGGTAAGTTTCAAGCTTACGTGGTTAGTTGGTTCAATGTATCTTACTAACAGTTGTGGCAGCTGGTTGTGGGAAATCTACTATTGCGTATGCTCTCACTTGTCTATATCAGATCATTCGAACACTGTTAACATGTATATATAGAATCGCTCTCCGCAATTATCTCAAAGAAGTGGGATCTAGACGCGTCATCTTGATACACACCCATCTGCCGCGCCATTCAACTGAGCACGCTACTTTCACTGATATGGCACACCAGCTGATGACTAGCAGTGACCCAAACACGATCGACAAAGCCACGATGTCTCCGGAAACACTCCAACTATCAACCTTATCATCGTCATCCCCGCCATATAGCATCCCGTTGTTGCAAAATGTGATTTCAGATTGCCTCGTGGATGTCGCAGTCGATTTTATTGTGGATGAAATGCTAGACTGCCATTCAGATCTATTGCATGAGTTTTGTCAAGAGATGTTGAAACGACATCCCCGCCTGCGACTTCTGTGGTTCCGACGACAAACGCAGATGGAACCTCCTAACCCACCGACCGGTGGCACAATCTCCCAAGTAATCCCAACTGACAAGACAATTCAGTGGATTTTCCGCAAATCCGTTTCTGTCTATGCTGATTTGGCAAAGTACCAGTCTGGTATACTGACATTCTTGAACACATGCTGTGGTAGCAGGTAAGGAAACCAGATATTTAGTCATGTTACGTTTTTATCTCATCTCTGACCTATATCTCTAGCTACCGCATAATGTATGCTGTGCTATTTAAGCTTTGTTATACCAGTTCTTGCCTCGAAATCGAGCGGTACCTCCCCACCCCGGAGTTTTGCAAGGAGTGCCCCAAGGAAACACAGCAAAGACTTACCACTCTAGCCAATTCGAGGCTCCTTGACCTCATTGTGTTGGTATTGGTATCGCTCGAACAATCGATGCCGAAAACCCTGGTTTTGCGCTTGGCTATAGATGTTCATAACTATTGGCCAAATGTGCCTCACAAAGCAGCTTGTAGCGTCTCAGATGTACCGTCTACCAAATTCCGAGAGCAAATCCAGTTAACAACCACCAATCTCGACGGTTTTATCGTGGACAACAAAGGATATTTTGACCTCAAAGATCCTCGTTTCATGGGAATGATTCTAGCCTTTGTGTCTCTGAACTACCACCAGTTTGCCACATTATTTCCAAAGGCATTTGTGAACGGGGGGTATCTTGAAAACCGTCTTTGCACCGAGATCGCCCAGCAGGTGGCACTTGTTTATCCCGATTCGTGTACTTATTTCCAGAAATTCGTCACTGGTAACCCCGACTTCGACGCGATATTGAAAGAGACCGTGCCTGCAGCCTACGATAGTGATCCTCTGCAATACATGATGTCATTGGCGGGAAAGAAACCCCAATATTCAGGGGCTTCTTATTCAAGGTTTTTAGACGAGGCATTATCAGATGGTGGGTCAACTGCGGTTGGGTTGATAAAGGGAACATCAAGCTAGTTGGTTCATAGAATAGACGGGGGGACGCTAGCAAGACGGGTTGTTAGAGCGAGATGCGGTAGTTTACATGACAATATCATGGGCGGCGATCAATTGTCACAATGTGTCTGCAAATGCATAGAAGTCTTATAGTGAGGGGATGTGACAAATCAGAATTGGGATAAAGCTAAGAAACTTTCAAGTAGCCATCAGACAACATGGACTAATCCCTCTCGTAAGACGTAAATTCCGACCTTTGTGAAAGTGACCATACCGTTCAACCTAGGGCTGTTGTAATACTAGCCGTTGTTTGAAAAATTCTCTCGCCTTACAAGTGCTCCAACATAGAGCCAGTTGTCTCTAAATTCTTGAGCCACAGAATCCCCGCCGTTTCAAGTTAATAGTGTAGCACATCATGCAGCCCTGCATTTTCAACATGCTTGCTTCTGTCAATCTTACTACACGAGGAAGTACTCCATAGAAGAATGGTGAGAGGGCTTGCGGGATCAACGGTAGAGAGCATGCAGTTTTGCCAGCGCAGCGTTGGAGGAAAACTAACTCAGTCGAAGCGCCGAAGTCGAGCTATGAATAAACATTTCAGAATGTCAACCTTGACCGGTGGGTACTTAGTCTTACTCTGCTCACGAGCAATAGTATCATATTACCGCCAAGCATATGAAATAGTACTTCCGACCTTTAGCCTTGCAACAACCCGTGACATTATTATAGCTACTAATGTGAGATAGGAGAGTTGAAGCGATGTAGTATACATTCCACTTTGACGCCTATGTTGCGATTTCTCCGACAAAAGTTTGGCTGTAAGCCTCGCACCTGCAATAATGAGTCCGTAGAATTTATACGGCATCAATGGGCGTTCGAGATCCTGTAACTCGACAGTCACCCGATCCTCCTATAGAACTGTAAAGATGGAGGATTCATGGGGGCTGGTGGCAAGGTTACGCTCTGATATATATACAGGGCGGTGGTATCACTCCTAGCCATTCTATGCTCATTCATTGAAAGGCAGAACGACACCAAACCTAGATGCTCCTATAAGGCACACTCACTAGTGGGATTGATCACATTCAAGAGACTTGGCCAAGAAGGCTGTGTTGGATTTTCATGGGCCATCTGCACATTCATGTGCATACATACATACACACTGTTGCCCTATGATGTCTGTGTGCGAAAGTCTGTACATATGTACACACATGTAATGAGGAAGCACTGCGTTAGAATCCGTCGGCTAACTTCGAGATTGTGGGCTCGTAACAGGATCTGTGCATATTTGAACATTGGGGTGTATAATAAGCCAAGTAACCCACCAGCTGTAAATGACTAAGCTCACCTCACTCATCAGAACTAGTTTCTCCATGAACGACAGCCACGGGAGCTAGTACGTCATGTCCTTTTCTCGTCACAATTTGTCCCGATAATAGTGATTAGAACCGTACCGTGGGACCTGCGTGGAGGATGGTAGATAAGGTAGATGACTCGCAACGGCTTACATAACGGGAAATAACTGGTCTACTCCCTAGACCTAGGCAAGATTAAGTATTAATCTTTGCCCTATGTCCGCTGGAAATGCCGCCCGACACCCTGAAGGGCACTTTTCCAACGGCGATTAGAACGAAGGTTATTGAAGGTGGTTACTTCCCATTTCCCTTTTGGGTTAACTTTGATCAGCCAACAGGGGTGCTGGTTATTGTCATCCTTTGATGATAGGGGTGGCTCTTTGGTAACCCTTAAGTGGGTTAGAGATATAAAGTCTCTATGTGAATATGACTGGTGTTTGTTATGTGATAGTTATTTACAATATATATAAATACAATCAAGTCACCTGTGACACTTTGTTCCACATGTATACACGACATCAAATGTCCTCCGAATAACCCCTGCCCTGCCTTTTCAGCGCCACTTATGCGAAACCTCCAGATACACCAAAAAACTCACGCCCAGTGCAACGCACTATCGGACTGCTTGTAAGATAGCTCTCCTTCGACCTCTGGAACAAAATAGAAAAGACAAAAAGCAAAACAAAGAACTGTGAGAAGATATCCGTCCAAAACTCCAACAAAAACAAAAGAAAAGATCCCAGAACCCAAAATAATCCATCATGAAATCAGACAAAAGAAATATCACCACCGCTCCACAGAGCCTCAACCTCCGTCTCTTTTCTCATCCACCGCCAATCTCTTCACCAGGTGTCTCATCAACGTCCCTCTGCCCCGCGGGCTCGAGATTAACCTCCGAACGAATGGGCCGGACCAAGGCCGGGGCCTCTTCCGACACGACCACAAGTGTACCCCATCTTTCTCTTTCCCACACAAACGACAGACGAGCTCGGCGTTCGCATGCTTGAACCTCACATGGTAAGCCTTGAAATCGTCGTGTCCGGACATTGCAGCTAGGACTGCTCCTAGCACCGGACGGGGTCCGTCAGGAATGGGGACCTCTTTGCGCCCCGGGAAAACGAAGCCTGCTCGCAAAGGGTTATTCTTGACGGAGTCCTGAGCCAGCCACCACTGCTTGAATCTGGTGTGCGCGTCCTCCTTCAGCCACCGTTTTGCTGTTGCAAGGGACATCCAAATCTCGTCAACTTCCACTGCCGCCGACTTCGCGAGTTTGTCTGCCTCCTCATTGCCGTGAATATCTGAGTGGCCGGGGACCCAGATACAATGTACCTTGATGTTAGAAATGCTTTTAAAACGTGTAATCTGCCACTTGGACTCGTCCACCTCATACTGAACCGAGCCCGTTTTGCTTGCTTTGGATTTTATGCGGGTGACCGCTGCTTTGTTGTCGGAACAGATCCAAACCCGCTCGCAGTCTTGGAGAAGGTGCTCCGGGATGCTTTGGAGACCCTTTCTGGTTGCAATCAGTTCAGAGTCTGCTACTTCGTGCCATTTCCCAGTGGGGCAAGTCCCCTCCGCAATCTTTTTGCCATTCTGTTCAACATACCAGCCTGCACCTGTCCAGCCGCTGTCCAACTTGGACCTGTCATCCGTCATTATGAGATGCCGCAGATTCGGTGCAAAGAGTTAGGGTTAAGACGGGTTAAGTATGAAAAGAGGAAGAAGTTTTTGCACTGTGCATGCCCAGTCTTGAACTCTACAGTAAGGAATATGTGTAACCCTAATGTACAATCGGCTTGTATGTAAGAAAGAAAGAAAGAAAAGAAAATGAATTAAGCCTATATAATACACTGCTCGTAACATAGCTTGGCGACAATTGGAAAAAACTGCGTGCATGCTGACCTTGAAGATCTATGGCACGTAATGGTCTAAACTAAATAGATGAAAAAATGACACGCCAATACAAAAAAACACCCCGTCGTGGACAAATAACTTCGCGTGCATACACTTAGTAGCAACGCTGGTGTGCGCTTGAGCGCCTGCTCCAAATGACTTGTTTTGGTCAGGAGTCGTGAATACGGCGGGCGAACTGGCAATAAATACCCGTCACCGTTCAGCCGATTAAGCCCCTCCGAAGAAGGGAAGAGGTGCGCGAGATGACTTGTGCGCGAACAAAAGAAAAAGAAGACATTAGACTATTTTATAAAGTAGGAAAGTAAAACGTCTCTAAAAAAGAGGAGAGAAAAGCTGATGGACGTTGGAAGCGCTTTGTAGTGGAGATAGTAAACTGGAGGTAAGGGGCCATCGGGGTGATGGTGGAGTCGGCTGCGGAGGTATAGCGGCGGTGATATCTGATTGATGCGAGCGGCCGGCCGTGTCCATGGCTTGTCGAAGTTGACTTGCGCCCCTGGCAATAGGGTGTGCAAGGCAGTCGTAGTATCGTGCTTTGAGTAACTTAACTGTCGCCACCGGGTTCTGACGGACTTCATCCGCGAATCTGCCCGGCGACCACTTCAATGGTTGTGCTCCGCTCGACGTGAACGGGCACCAAAGGACAAGGTGGGTGATGGTTTGCAGCGCCCACCCACAATGACAGCTGGGCGACCAGGTCTGACGACCAGTGGCTTTACGCCACGCTGCAGAGTTTCCGTGACCGGTTCTTAGCCACGAGAGAAACCTGTTCTCACTCATCGACAACTTGCTTCTAATCTTTAACATAGCTCGCCATGAGCTATCCGTCCACAACTCCCTCCCCGGGTCTTCCCGTAACACCCTCACCCTATCCACTCCTCCGAATCGCTCTGCGCGCATCCAACTCCTTTCCTGCTCTTCTCCTCGACGCCTGAGAACGTTTATACTCCGTTGGTATTCTGATCTGGGGTATTCAACTTGTGGGTCCGTACGCGTGGCCTGCGCAATTGCACCCTTCATGGCAATCTAAGCAGGCGACTCCTGCATTCTTGCCTCGGAGCGGGCACCCAAGTGTACGAGGTACTCTTGGAGTGGCTCGCACGCCGCCTCAGCGCGGAGACGGGGCAAAGGGGTGGACTTGTATGCTCCTGTACAGACACGAAGCGCCCGAGATTGAAATGTCTCCAACTTCGATACCTGTGTCTGAGAGAGTCTCATGAAAGCGAGGGCTCCCGGAGCATAAGTCAAACGTGGTCTGTGATAGACCATCCAGATCATTCTGAGAGCAGCCCAGCTGGCCTGGTCAGCTCTCGATAAGGCGGTGAAGAGGTTGATCTTGTTTCCCATTTTAGCGAGTAGAGCATTGTAGTGCGCTGTACCAGTTCCCCGAGAGTTAATCCAACTACCCAAAAAACGTGAACTTGTCACTACCGATAAGTCTTGCCCGCTCAACGTGAAAACTTCGCCGTTCCACTGATTGGCTGTGTGAACGTTAAGAGCCATGAGAACACTTTTGCTCGGCTCGAAAACAACTCCCCTCCTAATCGCCCATTCCTCCGCCAAACTAAACACCGTTTGCAGAGCAACACTGACCTGCTCCGAGGAACCACCTCGAACAAGCAAGTTAGTATCGTCTGCGAACCCCTGACGGACTGGGAGGCATCAGAATACCACTGCGCCAAAAGAATTGGTACCGTTGGACTTTGTTATCGGGGAACGTTCTATCATGGTCTATATAGGGTGCAATTCCTATACAGTTATCAGTGAGAAGCGAACACTTAGTGAGTAGCCATCAGACAGGGCAGAGGCTGACAACCCCACACACGTAACATTCGGGTGACACGACGCCACTAGTTCATGTAG
>MJMS01000130.1:0-47905 GCA_002018275.1 Huntiella bhutanensis
CCCATACAAATTGCCTGTGAATGGACCGCTTTTTCTGTCCATTCACGCTAGAATAGTGATAGAATAGTGATAGAGTGATAGAATAGTGATAGGGTTATCATGACATTCCGGTAGGGCTCTTACCTGTCAGGGTCCTGCTTGATTCGGACCACGCCAATCGTTGAAAACTCCATAAATGCATATGGACACCAACCCTAACACGCATTGTCAATAGGGTCCGGTCACCTCCTTCCCTGCATACACACGACAGTCAATTCCCTATCGTATTCTTGCATATGCAATATGCACATATCCGTTATCGTTCTGGGCCATAAGTACATTGACACGTGATGATCTTTGACATTGTCATTGCTGGCGATTCAAAAACTTGACAGCTCTAGATCAGCGGTTAGAAATGCTTGGCATTGAAGCACCTGTAGACGAGCAATACCCCTAAAGCTACGTTACCACATAAATGTATCTGGTGTATCCCTTTGGAGCGTTGTCATCTTAATTATTGGTTTCTTGTATTTAGTCATGTTGTCCATCCGAACATTTCGATGTTGAGTTACTTGTACATCCCCCAGACCGAAAGACTGTGGTTAGATTGTAAGTTGTTTGGCTCGAGTATCTGTATAGTTCTTTATACTCGTCAGGCACAACATCGATTATGCATCCATGGTTTTCGGGCCGTGTTAAGTCACCTAGTGTCGTGGTTTTCCCATATGAGTTCATCGTGCCTTTGGGTCCGCACATTATTATCCCGATCCGTAGATGAACTTTGAACGATTGCTGTTTTTAATATGATGTTGTATGAGTTTGTGTAGTGTGTATGTGTGAGATATATTGGCATACGATATTTACTACGTTAAATGTTTGAAAGACATCATTACTTTTTGTTTAAACTTATTCACTATTAATACTACAGAGTTACCCAAACAGGGCCTTCATGAATAAGTATACCATCGGGCTATCAGTATCGTGTTGAAGACACTCGCTCTTATGCATAAGGAAACGATACCGTTATCGTCCGTTAGTGACTGATGCTGCTCTATGATGTATTGGCGGCGATATAATCTTGGACCATGGGAATTTGGTATTTCATAGAGTGCTAGTTGATCAACTTTCAGCGAAGCCTCACGTCATTATCACCGGTGTTTGTATATTTGGTATGCTCATGGAACAGAAATCACATGTGTTTACCTATGTCTCATGAGTTGCATTGGTTGAAGAATTCTCTCAACTTCACTGGGAAACTCCCACATGAACATTTGTTTGTCACCATTCACCTTGACTTCTTAATTTAGTTTGCGGCTGTTTTGTAAGTGCTGTTGGTTTCTTTAAGAAGGGCTATGTTACTGACGATCTGTTCTGGATATGCCATATGCCATGGCTGCACATGGATTCGCAAACTAGTTGTGTTGACCGACTAAATTGATTCAAGAGCCACGTCGTTAATCACGTAAAAAATATTCCCTTGATTGACCAAACTGCTACAGTATCTTGAAGATTAAGGTAGGCTTTTTGAAGCCACGGGGAACAACAAACATTTCACTGGACATGAGTTGAGAGGCCTCATTTTAGGCAAATAGTGGTTGACAGTTTGGCACCCGGAGGTTCTATGATGGATAAATGATCCCAATATTTTGTGACCTTCACTAGGCTTGGCGACATACATTAGGTTCAGGTTGGAGTACATTCATGTACAGTTAAATTAAGATATATTTTTGAATTCGGTCTGTTTGAAATTTTGCTACTAAGAATTCATCCTCACGCTCACACACCTTTGGCCTCATGTGCGGCTTCACTTTCATTAGCCTGATATATATCGTCCGGTAGAACAGCCGAGTCGATGATTGCCTCACTTGCTGGGTGGAGTTTGTTTAATACAATGTAAACCAAACTGGTTGATGTAAATCCTAACAGCCAACCAAACTCGTATGGGTGTACACCCACGCCGACATCTATGCTGGAGTTGATACTATGAATGAATCCCGGCAAACTCGGAACTACGCCGACAATGAAGGCAACAATTGCGCGATAGTTTATACCGTTAGTATACCTGTATATTCCATCTGGGTGATACAGAGCCAAGGTATCATATTTACGACGGTGCACGACGTAGTAATCGACGAGCATGATTGAGGCTATGGGACCAAGAAATACAGCGTATGCAGCCATGAAGTTGAGGAAGCGGCCGGCGCTCGCGAGAATCTTCCAAGGCACTAAAGCCCAACAAACAAGCGCACAGATTAGCTGACCCCGTCGTATATTAACAAAACGTGGGAACAAAGCGGTTAAATCGTTAGCGGCACTCAAAGAGTTGGCACTAATGTTAACACCCAGAGCGGCGAGGCAAAAAGTGAAGGCGGCAAAGAATCTCGCTGCACGATTATCCCAGTGTGAGATGAGAGCGATTGGGTCCCATTCGATTGTCCCATAAAGAGCACCACCGGCTGAGGATACGGCCACGCCGATGAAGGCAATGAAGGTGAAGAACATGGGAAGAAGTGGAACATATATCCACTGCCAATGAACGCTGACTTTAGAGTACCGCGAGAAGTCGCTCTGGTTGACGGACAAGGTGGCATAGTTACCAATAACGGAGTTCATACTGGCCAAGAATGCCCAGCTGTAAGAACTCCCGCTGACAGTTGCTTTTTGGTCCCATATGTTGTCGTGACGAGTCTTGACTAAAGCCCAAATGAGAATGGCGATCCAAGCTACGGGGACAATAACTGTCTTGGCGATGAATAGCCAGCGAAGCTTGTTTGGGTGCATGCAGAGGAATGGGATTTGCAAAGCCCAGAATAGTACAAAGCAGCCGAGGGTTGCATCGTCAATGCCTGAAGATTCTGGTATGTTGGAGCCTCTTGTTAGAAAGGATGGCCAAATGGCACCAATCATACACCTCACAGTATATGCGCCATTCATTGTTTGAATTGCGAACCAGAAAATGGCCAAAATTACACGCGAGATGATGGCGATGTATGACCCCCAGAAGCCCCAAGAAGCTCTCGCGATAACCGGGAATGGGGTGTGATAAATAACACCAATGGCGCCATTGGCAGCAATCTACGGCAGCGTCAGTTTGGACTTCAGGTATCCCTATGTGGATTCACAAAGAGATTGAACTTACAACTATTGAGATGATGAAGAAGCTTAGAGCCACGATTCCCAGACTTTCACGCCATGTGAGTCCAATAGAGATCATGCTGGCACCAAACTGCCAGGTAGATGCATTGAAAGCATCTGAGATCCAGTAAGCAATGAAGCTACCGACTCCCCATTTGCGGTCTTCCGGAAGTACAGGGTCTAGATCTTTGTTGGTCCTGTGATTGCATGCGTATTAGTATCTATGTGTTTTCCATCTATCAATTGTTTTTAATAAAAGAATGATGCGCGAATCGTTGCCTTCCATGTATTCTGCATGACGCTTGGCTATATAGAAGGCAAATAGAAACAGGAACTTCTAGAACACCTTAATGCGAAAGCGCAAGATTGAAAATGGCCACGTGGGGTGAATCGATCACTGCAACGCTATTTTTAAACCAGGAGTGATACACACCATCTAGAGTTACCCTCGGCAAATGCAGACTTTGGTTGTTCTACATAAAGAGTTGGACGTTTGAACGCCATTCGCGTCTTAAGATTGCCCATCCACATAGTTTTAATAAAGAAATTTCATAAGAACTTCAATGAACAGAACTACAATTGACATAATTGTGTCATTGGCGTGGCTTTTAATACTCGACAGGCCACATGTCTTATCAGTACAGCGTGGGCTGAATCGCCAATTTTAGACAGGCTATTTCCAAGATAGTACTTGAGATTATAGTGTCACAGTCAGGAATCATGCAGACCGCGGATTTTTGAAAGTACGTACATATGTACTAAAGACTACGAATAAATATGATTTGCGTCACGCCACTGTGGAAATTTTGCTAGCCAAAATTCGGATATGTTTTTTATGTTTGTAGTAGCCACGCAATAATACAAGCTACATATGATATTTCCTAAAATCTTCGATCAGGTCACTGTTTGACCTTCAAATTCAAAAGCATGTCGTCAAATGCGGGGCGATAGCACGTTCCACATTCGGCGAACGCACGTCACAATCGACTCACACTCATAACTGCTTATCGTTGCAATGGAGCTTCACATTTTGGCAATGTTTTGTAACTACAGAATGCTATGCTTGTGAGGAAACCACTCTTCAAAATAGACTTGCCTTCACTTTTCTCTTTCTCTATCTATATAGGCTGAATAGAATCCGCGACGATATGATCGCATGTCCTAGATATCGACGCGGATTGACCCACAAATTGGTGTGACAAGTGAATGTGCACGGGTCAAGGATCAAGTTTGCGGGCGTTTATGATTTAGCTTACATGTGTCACTTACGTGATGAACTAACAGGGGCTCACAATGACACGATAAGACTTCACTTCAGTGCGGATTTATATATACGCAAAGAAATATCTACATACACTTCAAAGATCACGAAAATACATAGCGGAATGGATTCAAAAAGTAATTTTGGTATTGAACATAAAAGCAAATTGGTATAAGTGAAGAACATGAAAAAAGCAAAACACCATCCTAGAAGACTATCATATTAGCCTTCGTATAATGCAAGCAACATCTTCATTGCCACATCTTGATCCACTGGCGTTTCCAGAAAGGCATCGCGGCAAGCTCGCGCTTGTAGTTTTCAATAAGACCACCATCTTCCCAATGGGCGCACTCGGCGTCAATTTCAGCCTTGCCAGAGACAAGGTCGGCCTCCAGAGCACCGACAATGCGGGTCTTGTGGTAAAACTTCCAGAACAGGTAGAGGCCGATGGAGTAGGGAACACAGAAGTAACCAGTAATGAAACCCTGAGTAGACCAAGGCTTGAACGCATCGAAACCAACGAAGACGATAGCCAGAGTACCGATGATAGTGGCGAAAGTGGCGATGTAGATACCGTAGGGAGCAACATAGGGAAGATCAGAGTCCAGAATACCCTGAGCCTTGCGAGCGCGGTTCCAGCCAAAGAAGACCAGAATCATGCCAAGATAGGAAGCGATCAGACCAGTAGTGGTAAGATCAACAAACCAGTAGAAGACAGTAACGGCTGAGTTGGAGCACACGAGGAAGGTCATGCAGTTGAGGAGAGAAACGAGAGCAACACCGTAAACTGGGATACCATTCTTGGTGCACTTGGTGAAGATCTTGGGGGCTTGGCCATCGCGGGCAAGACCGTAGAGGGTACGAGAAGCCGAGTACAAGTAGGCGTTACCGCAAGACAGACCGGAAAGGAGGATACCGGCATTGACAATGTGGGGAAGAACACTAACACCAACGTTGTTGATACCAACAACCCATGGGGAGGCACCAGCGCCGACAGCACCGTTCTCAATGGCATCAATAAGGGTAGGATCACGCGAGCTGCAAATGATACCAACACCGAGGGCACCAAGAATGTAGAAGAAAAGGATACGGTAGAAGATGAGCTGGGCAACGCGAGGAATAGTGCGGCGAGGGTTCTGGATCTCACCCATGGCCAGAGAGATCATGTCAGGGCCGGCAACAGTGAAACCAGCGTACAGAACGACCTTCCAGAAGCCAAGGAATCGACCCTCAGCCCCTGCCGCGTGATAAGACTGCATGACAGCGGTTTGCTTCCACGTACGGAAACCGTAGGCGTCGCCGGAAGGGTTTCCACCAACCATGGTGATGAAAGTGAACAAAAGGAGGCCCATAAGCATGATAACCTTGGTAGAAGCCATGACGAATTCAGCTTCACCGTAGTACTTGACAGCAACTAGGTTCATTCCAATACAGACAACCATCGACACAGCAATCCAAACACCAGCATTAATTTCGTCGTTCCAATATCCAATTACTGTTGCTACTGCAGAATACTCTACACAAATCAACATGACGGAGGCGTAAAAGTAAGTCCAACCCATGGCAAAACCAAGCGCGGGATCAGCAAAACGGGCAGCGAGCTCGAAGATGGAGCCCTTGACGGGAAGGTAAGCAGCCATCTCGGCGACGACGAGGTAGCAGGGCCAAACGAAGCAAATAGACCAGAAAAGATAACCGAGAATAAGAGAAAGAGGACCGGCTTTGATGAGAGTGCTGCCGATACCGACAAACAGACCGGTACCGATAGAACCACCGATGGCCATGAGTTGGACGTGACGAGGAGCAAGGCCACGCTTGGTTTCGGTCATGGCAGTGGTGGTGGCGCCGGCCTGGATGGAGGCCGAGTCATCCGAGGACTTGCCCATTTCTGAGGAGGTACCCATGATGTGTGATTATAAAATGGTTATGATGATGTGTGTATAAAAAAAAGTAAATGTGATGAAAAAGTGATGATGTATGTAGAACAATAAAGGTGTAACGGGTATAATGTGCCGCTACTATGTAGTCAGGAAGAACCTATCAGAGTTTGGATTTTCGAACAAAAACGAGTCCAAACAATCAAAAACGGCAAAGGGATAAAAGGTTCCAGGCCAGGCTTTGGTGAAAGACAAAACCAAATCTGAAGATGGAAGACTTAAAGACAATTGGAGAATGAAGATGGGAGACCCCACGAAGTTATATGATTTTCCCCATCTCCCAATCCAGCTAACACAAACACAGCAGGCTAGATGAACCATTCATGGCAATACGTCCGCTTTGGTACAAGTGCTATTACAACGCAAGTTGTTGTAGGATTACACCCTCTATGAGTGGCTAGATTTCCACTGAAATGTTGATTACACACCCATTCGTTCGTCTATCTTGCATCCCACGTCATATATTTCCAGGGTGCTTTACAGTACAGATTGGAGAAAGATAACCCCCCCCCTCATATTTATCCGTGGACTACGGGGACGTGCGCTAAAACATGGGGCATATCGAACTAACAACACGAATATGGACTCATTGTGTATGTGTGTATGCGGTATATATTGGACGTGATCAGTTACCAACAACTTGTTTTTAGATGGGAAAGAACATCAAACAATTAGGTGTGTACGCATTTACAAGATGGTATAGATGGGCTCAATTACCATGACCACGGGAAACGTCTGAACTGCTAGATTCCCTCCCGGGACGACGCCTTCCGAAAAGGTCTGTATAGATAGTACTAATTGAAGCATAGCTGAGAATGCTGATGTAGCTACAGTTCACTGTACATATAAAGCCACAGAAGACATGTTCCATAGATTCTATTCAAGTTCTTGCACTAAACCTCAATGGGTACAAGATACGGGTATCAGCAACAATCTAAAATTACCTATCTAGGTGGTTGGCTCCCGATTCGTCGCGGTATCTTGTAGGTGAATGTCGGGTACCCCGCCGGTCCGAGCACCAACTTTAGCGTATGCACAATGGCTGCATGGTGAGACTCCAGATGGCCGAGAAAAATATTCTCTCCATGGTATCGTTTTCAGACATCAATCGATATTTTTGGTCAACCGAGAAGTTTTTATAGAGTCGCACATGTGTAATTGAATTCAATGTGTAGATTTGGTTGTCTATACATTTTTTCGCAGACACAAATTGCTCTGTATCCATCCATAACCTAAGATGTAGTCAAGTACTAATGTCAAATCATCATTGGGCTATCTTGCCTGGTGAAGCAATCACTTAAACCCATTTATGGATCTCATTCCTGTTGACATTCTCAGCCGACAGATGCACCCCATATCCATGGATCCAATGAATCGACAGCCATCAAAATTACATGTTCAATATGCACATACTGCTAGTTGTCGTACACATTAGGAAACCGTTATCTTGACTTCCCACATCTACATTTAAAGTGGGTCTTCGAGTCCTCGAGTCCTCGAATCCTCGAATCCTCGAATCTATACAGGGGTCTAATCCTATCGTTGATGTCGTTTGTCGAAAAGGGCCTAACTAATGTGCGTATGTATATACGGTAACTGATCATCTCATGGGTCAATTGGATCCAGACCGTGACAGTATAATATGCCGCTTTACAGAAGTACTCTTTTTGGACGTCCTTCGCATCTAAAAACTTCAATTCTGACTTTGCCCTCCAGTACTGATAACATATCCGCCACTAAGGCTACTGCGACCCCGCGCCAAGACTACAAAAAATACTAAGCCCTGATTGGTCAATTCATGCCGCTACTTTTTAAGCCAAACAGGGAACCCTGAATTTCCCCGGGTTTTCGCCCATTTCCATCACGTAAGAAAACGATTCTAGTTTCCGTTCAAATGCCATCTGAATCTGTCTATGTTCAACCAAGGAGAAACTTGCTTTGTTTCCGCATCTTTAGTAATTCACTAATGCCTATGCTTGTAATTCGTCGTTTTTTTGCCGTCGGCGCGAGGTCCACTGATGAATGTGGCCCTCTTCCGGTGATGTCAATAGTGCGGGGTTCACATCTATCATGATGCCGGGACCTCACTACTACAACTATGACATCAAGCTCTGAGCTCTGGGGTTGTGTCCGGTCACTATGAGGATCCCCTTACCTATAGGGTTGCCGTAGGCAGTGTCGCCTCCACTTTAGATATCACTACAAATTGGGCAGTCAAGCCCAATTCTTGATCATTTTCATTTGTACTCTTCCCTCATTTTTGTTATCGGTTGTTTCTCGTGCGTTTTTGAATTGCGTTTATCTGCCACACATTACTTTGTCACACCATCTATCACGTTTTTTTTCCGACGACTCAGCTAGACAATGGGTCTTAAACAGTTGTTGCTTTTAGCCACCCTCGGCTTGAGTAACGCTCACAGGGGCCACAATGACGCCCACGCTGATTCCCATTCCGACGGTCCCACGCTCGAGGAGAAATGGGGTACTGATGTGAGTAGATACCTTTCTTGGGCATATGATTAGCCAGACTCAAGTCTGCTGCTCGGAGTTGATCCATCGGTCAGTCGTCTACGTTAATGTGTGTGTTATTGGCTTCAGCCGCAATGCTGCTGGTTTATAGTGCCCAACATACATATGCCATGTCAAGCTTTCATGTCAATGTAAACTTCAGACCATGGACATTTACTCCACTCACCCCCCTCAAACTGGAAAGTCTATATGCTTTGAGATGCAACCGGTGCGATTCCAATCCTGGACTCTTTTTCTGTTCATCTTCTGGCTATACTTTCCGATTTCTCGACATCACATTGACTAACATCCACAGTGGGGCTTTGCTGGTATCCAAACTTTTGCCCATTTGCCCCATGTCAAATGTCTCGTTGAAGAAAAGTACCCATTCGACATTGGTGTCATCGGTGTACCCTTTGACACCGCTGTCAGTTACCGTCCAGGTATGTTTGTGATGTGCACTCCACATTGAATCCACCTCCTCCGTGGATCAATGGATCCCCCCTTGATTCTAACAGTACTCCTTCAATCCAATAGGCACTCGATTTGGTCCGCGCGGTATTCGTTCGGGCTCTCAGAGACAAACTCCCTTCCGCAGCTACAACCACCGTGCCGGGATCAACCCATACACCTCATGGGCCCGCGTTGTTGACTGTGGCGACATGAACGTCGCACCCTTTGACAATGGACTCGCTCTTGCTCAGATGACCGAAGGCTACAAGGAACTTTCCAAGCGGTCTCCAACCTCCGAGGCTCACACTGGCGGTAAGCCCAAGCTTGTTTCTCTTGGCGGTGACCACAGTATTGCCCTCCCCGCCCTCCGTGCCCTTAACAAGGCATACGACCGTCCCATCAACGTGTTGCACTTTGACGCCCATCTGGATACTTGGCACCCCGCAAAGTACCCCTCAGTGTGGGTTCCTCTTCCTGAGCCTGGTCAGCCATTCCCTCAAAGCTTCTTCACTCATGGCAGTTTCTTCTGGATGGCCCACAGTGAGGGTCTGATCGCAAACGGATCCGTCCACGGTGGTATTCGTACCCGCCTGTCCGGCGTCGATGATGCCGACTTCAGAGATGATACTGCCCAGGGTTGGTACCGTATTCTTGCTGATGACATTGATGATATTGGCGTTGATGGTGTCATTAACTCCATCATGGAGCGTCTTGGAACTGAGAACCCTGTCTACTTGTCAGTTGATATCGACATCATTGAACCCGGTCTGGCCCCTGGTACCGGTACTCCCGAGCCTGGTGGTTGGACTGCCCGCGAATTTATCCGCATCCTTCGCGGTATTGAGGGCCTCAATGTTGTTGGTGCTGATATTGTCGAGGTTAGCCCTAGCTACGATGACGCTGGTGAGACTACTTCACTGCTTGCTGCGCAGATCGCCTACGAAATCATCACTAGCATGGTCAAGAAGGGAGATGAAACTGCTGCCAAGCTTGTGGAAGCCAAGGCGCCAGTAGATGGAGAGCGTGATGAATTGTAAAATATGATAGTTGATAGGAGTTTAGTTCACTTGAGAATTGATACTTGGTTAAACTAAGCAATTTGCACACACGAGGTGTTCTTTTTGGCGTTTACTGACATATGTACATGGCAGGGTTATACATACACACACCAAGGGTTACCACACAATGTTATCGCACACGCCCCCCGTTCCGTGGTTAAAATACAACATATCTAGCGAATGACGCATTTATTACCTTATGGAAACCACCTTCCCCAGTTTCCATTAAACCCAATCAACTCACTCGCGTGTGAAACTCCGCGGTCACTGGTTAGAAGTACGGCACTTTGAATGTTGTTGCCAATGCGATGACGTCCTAGTTTGGAGTATCTCGAGAAACTATGTGTAATAGAGTTCGGCGGCCGTCGGCTGGTGTTTCTTCCCCAGATTTTGGACTTGCTTTGTTTTAGTGAGTTTTGTCATCATGCATTTTGGACGTCTGACATAAACTTTGATATGTACATACTTTGTAATCATAAACTGATATTCTCTACATCATTTTCTAAACTGCTGTCGATTCTCCAACTCACACGCCCCTTTGCCCTTTGAGCCTCTACCTAAATTCGCTCTTCGCTGAGCCGCCTTACTACACACCCTATACACTCCATCACCTAATTGCCGGGTTCGATCCGGTGGGAAGCATTCCCATACGCCCAAGAAGCTAGTTAGTGTAATACTATGCACAATGGCGGACCATCCGTATTCAGCCCTGGCCAGAACCTGGAATTGGGATGTAAATACCCGGGATCCGGGGTGTGTTTAGATACCGCCTGGAGTGCGATCTAGAAAACCTGTCATCACCCGGCCGGATCCAAAGATGGATTTGCAGGTACCGGGTGGCATAGTCGATGCTATTGTGCCTGATCCAGATCAACAGCTGACTTGGAGAACAACCGGATCCTACGAGGTTGAATTATGCTCACTGGAATTCTCAGATTATACTGTATCATTAAGAAAACCGGTTGATTGATGTCCGGCATGAAGATCTCATTCGTACACGCAATATGTATGTATGTATGTACATATCAAACCTATCGTGAACCACGAGCGCTACCTGTCGACCGGGCCTGCAACATGCAGTTAGTTCTAATCAGCAAGTTTACATTTTTACCTGCCTCAACCCTGGTCATAATTCTGCATATCCGGATACATGGACCGGCACATACCCGGTCTAAAATCGATCCATCTATCCCCAAGCGCTTTTAGTAGGATAGCTTGCTTGTAGCCGCTAAGAAAATACATGTGCATACACAGTAATGTGTTATTGAAGAAGTGACATACATAGTTCATCCGGCTAGAGGTCTCATCGGCCGGTGGGACCGTAGTCCCGAACCTGGACCTGAATGGATCCATACGCACATATGAACAACACGTTAACGGGATCCTATTAGAAGATGTATGTATGTATGGTGCGATACCTTTCACAATGTCCCGGTAGCCATACGCAATATCAAACATAGCAAAAACTACAAGCCATAACGTTAAAATCACGAGAACGGACCAAAGTATGACATGATAGAAACACATTTCCGGGGCTGAGGAAGCTTGGTATTCTGAATATATATTACCATGAGAATCTCCAACAACAACTCCAAACTTAACGACTCTCGAAGTCCGTCGTTTTGTGTCAGCTGATACTCCATCTAGCTGGTGCCCCTCTCATATCTCGGCTTTCCACATCCTACCAAGGCTTAATCCGACGACTCTCAGCCTAATGACACTCCACCATTCCAGTTCTCAAATCGAAGATCACCCTGAAGAAAGGCACTTAGCTCGGCATCGAATATCTCATTTGGGAAAGAGTGCATGTCGTGCTGTTGCACACGATCCGATACTGTACCACCTTCTAGACTACATGTTCCGGTTACATCATGAGGACTCTGATCCGGCCCATAGTCTTGTTGTGGCCCGGTGTATGCCTTCACTCCTATTGAAGATGTTGGGCCATGCGGCGATATGTTAGTTTCCGCAGGATATGCCCCTAAAGGAGTCATGGCCGTGGCCTCAGCAACGTGGGATCCCAATTTGCCAATAACATTTGTCGTTGCGGGCGCAGATATCAAAGTCGTCCCATCATGCCTTCCGTCTAATGCAACCCCCGTGAAGTTAACTCTTGCACTGTCAGATATGACACCACCCACATCATTGGGACCACATTCGGCTCTATTGTTCCCTGAAGGCAAAGGCTTTCGACCACGACTAACACCCATAGGCCATTTCCCACTTCCCGGCCAGGCAGGCTTGAGGACGTTTAACACTTGTAGGCTTCGCATGGCCATTTGTTCTGCATCTGACGCAATTTCGGGACACAAGGCCGGATGCTGCCAAAGAGAAGAGGCCATTGAGCCACACATGTAGACACAAAACACAAGAATCTGAGGAAAGCCCTCGTTGGGTGTTCTCATGACAAAGTATGCATCGATTTGCTCATGAAGTTCCTGTACATTCTTAAACAACTGACTTGCCATTGTCGTCCAAAATCCTACAGGCGCCTCAGGATAATTCTCTCTGGGTCTCTCATGTCCCTCATCGTCCAAAGCTGCCATGCTAGGCGCTGAATCCAGTAGTTCTGCGGGCGAATCAGGAGTGAGCGCCGATACCATATCTTCCATGTAGACCCTTCGTAGTACAATATTGCTCAGGCGAATTACCATAGTGACTGCGAGATATGCCAGGTGCAGACTCTCCGACTTCCAACCACGTAGATTCCAAACTGAAAAGCGATGATTCATTGGTAATGAATCTTCCCACTTGTCCAAGTCAATCATGGTTTCGGCGTATGAGCTTGTATCCGACCATGGCGGCGCATTATTAATGTTCGCGTCAGTTCGGCATGCCTGTCGAGCAACAGTGCCCCATAAGCCATGTACTTGGATCAGGCTTGCAAACAAACATCGATCCGGTGCGTAGACAAGATCCGGATTACCAACTGCTGGTGGTGTTCCATTGACCGCGGCTCTTAACTTTGGCAAACAAGCAAATGCAAAGTCATGTTCGTTACAAGGCAGTAATGTAGTGATAGCCTCGAGTGGAAATGGTGCCGGGGTCTTGTAACCAGAATGTAGATTCTCCTGACTTTGTATCATCCAAAATGTTCTCCTGGCACTCTCTGACCTGACAATCTGTTCAGCGGTGGCGTCCGGTGCCAACACATATGACTCCTCGCAATGTAGCTTCAACAATCCAGCCATTCGTACAGCAACCCCCATATCCATGCTACTTCGTTGTTTTTCGCCATTTCCCCATTCCGCCACAGCAAGTAAGAAGAAGGCCTGGATATTCTCTAGCGACGGCTTATACATCTGATCTGGTACCATTTGGTGAGCTTTAGCTTCAAAATATGCAGTAGCAGAAGCTGGTGAGCCAAATCGAGTGACAAGACTCGGGGTGAATCGTGCTGATATACAAAGGATCGAATAGACGAGAAATTGGCTAACATTCTGTGCGTCCCGAACGAGCGATTCAAGAAACACCGATTTAGGTATGAAGCCGAGTTGAAAATAAGAAACCAAGAATATACGGCAGCCTTCAACAACTTCTTCCAATGGCGGATCAGGAGTTAATTGCTGTCCAACAATTGGTAGTTTTGGATTTAGTGATGCTGTCGCAGCTTCTTGTCCAACTTGTTGATTCTCTGGAGTCTCTGATATCGTCATAACCGAACATCCACTCCAAGATCTATCTCCTAACGCCGAAGACCTTGATATCCTTCTTCTATGCTCCCGATCGGTGAGTTTTTCTCCAGGCTGGGGGAAAGAGCAAGTCTCGGCTTCTTGGATGCCGGCATTAACACATGCTTCACATGGTGGCTTCATGTTGACATGGATGCATTTGCAACGATATCTTCGACATCGCCGACAAGCAACTGAACCTCGGACTCTTCTTTGGGGGGCTGGTGAAGATTGAACCTCCAAAGACCGAAGAGGACTTGACGCCGGGGTTTGACGATCGGTGGCCACACTCATTGATGATGGTGCGTCGGACATGATGAGTTTAGAAATGATTGTTGTGATTTAAACAGGTCATGAACTGAAATGTGCGTTAGTAATGTTCACGTATTTAAGCACATATTTAGACATACTGAGTATTCCGGGATTCATCCAAAATCTTTGAAAATTGCCATCGTGTATGGTGACCTCCAGCGGTGAAGTTCGGCTTCCATAGTTAGTACACAATTAGTTCACCTGGATTGAGTTTGTCGTTGAATAAATTACAGCCGCTTGCACCCTAACCCTATGAACATCATCTGTCATCCATGATTGTTAGTATCATGATATTCCAGGACCATTCAGAAGGTAAGTACGCCCATGTACATAGAAACAAGTATTATCGAGTACGGTAAGGTGGTTTCTAAGTTTTCTGTTTTCAAATGGCCTTGGTGGTAGCTATAATGGGACAATTCTCGGGGTTGACGTCTTGCCATTGACGACGCCATCTTTCCGCTAAATTCGTGGCTATCGCGGTAACTACCCGGCGTTCCAACTGCAGAAGTGCTCATTTTCAGTCGGATATAACCCCGTTTACTGATTCTAATATAACCCTACGTGACATTGATATGTGTAATAACTACATCGGGTAAACAATACAGGAAATAACAGATTGGTGACTGGCATTCAAATGTAGCCCCTAGTTAACAACCGACCTTTCACCACGAATTCCCCGGGGTAAAAGTGGATCCCTGAGTATCGGACCACCGGGTCGACCCCGGGTCATGACATAACCTCGGCACATATGTGTGAAGATATTTCAAGGCACACTATTCAATTATATTCAAAGCTATGCATGCACTTATATTACATTTTTATAGGCTTTATAAGTATAAAAAAAAATGCCGTCGAAAAGTACCCAAGATACACTTAGGACTTCACGATAAACCACCTCGTCAAAAGGGCCATGAAAAGTTCCCAACTCAAAGGATAAGCAAAAAAACAAAACAAACGCCATGAAAAAAAACACAAACATCCAAAGCAACCCAGTTCTTCATAACCAAGAAAACACTGATAATGTCGTGGGTTATAAACACTACACTATCAGCTTGCTTAAATGTACTAAGCAAGAGGTACCCCGTATACGGGACATACACAACACCCAAACAGCTGCTTCAATATTGGTTACATAATCAAACAGACAACAGGCGCCAAAAAGGCTAGGTGATTTAGAAGGAGTTGACCTTGGCCATGGAGCCCTGCTCGATCAGAGCCTTGTGGAGGTCGAAAGAGTTGAAGAGCAGGTGGGGCTCGTGGCCCATACCCTTCTTCAGGCACTCGAACTCAGCCTTCTCGAAGTAGTGCTTGAGGATGGGCTGGTAGACGGGGTGAGCGCACTTGTCAATGATGACACGGGCACGCTGGCGAGGCGACAGACCACGGACATCAGCCAGACCCTGCTCAGTGACAATGACATCAAGATCGTGCTCAGTCTGGTCAACGTGAGTAGCCATGGGAACAATGCAAGAGATACCGGTGGGGTCAGTCTTGGAAGCACGGGCCGAGGGGGTGTGCATGATAGAGTAACGGGCGTTACGGAGGAAGTCAGCGGAACCACCAAGACCGTTGAGCATGCGAGAGCCGTTAACGCAGGTGGAGTTGGCGTGGGCGTAGATGTCAACCTCAACGGGGGTGTTCATGGCAATGACACCGAGACGCTTGATGATCTCAGGAGAGTTGGAAACCTGCTGGTTACGGAGAAGCAGCTTAGGGGCGTAGAAGTCCCACTTATCGTAGAAGCGCTTGAAACCCTCGGGCGAGAAGCGGACGGAGGTGGCAGTGGCGAAGTCCAGGTGGCCAGAGTCGAACAGGTCAAGGAAGGTGTCCTGGATAACCTCAGTCCAAACGTTGAGGTTCTTGAACTGAGAGGCCTGGAGACCACCAATGATGGCGTTGGCAACGTTACCAATGCCAGACTGGAGGGGCAGAAGGCTCTTGCTGAGGCGGCCCTGGGCGACCTCGTGCTCGAAGAACTCAATCAGGTTGTTGGCGATACCCTTGGAGACATCGTCGGCAGCAGCGTTGGGGCCGGTCTTATCGGGGCGGGTGCACTCGACGATGGCAACGACCTTTTCGGGGTCGACGGGGATACCACGGGAACCAATGCGGTCCTGGCACTTGGTGACGAGGTAGGGCTGGCGGATCTCCTCGGGCATGGTGATGTCGTGGAGGCCGTTGAAGGAAGGAATGGAGGTGTTGACCTCAATAATGACCTTGTCAGCCATGTGGATGAGCTCGGGAGCGGCACCGACCGAGGCACCAGGGATGATGGAGCCGTCAGCAAGAATCTCAGTAGCCTCAACAACAACGACATCGAGCTTGCCACCCTCCTTGTCCTTGGTGTACCAACCGTAGGTCAGGTCAGAGGGGAACATGGACAAGTGCTTGTCGAAGAAGTTGATGCGGCCCTCGTTGATACCCTTGGAAATGTCCTTGCCAACCTGGTGGGGAGAACGGCGGTTGATCATGTCGAGAGCAGCCCAGCGAGGCTCGGTGTCACCACCAGCGGAAGCACCAACGAAGAGATCGTACTTGAGCTTGCCCTGGAGGTTGTTCTTTTCGACGTAGTCGGCCAGGGCAGTGGGCACCAGCTTGGGGTAACCGACACCGGTGAAACCGGACCAGCCGATGTAAGAACCATTGGGGAAGTGGTGAATGAGAGACTCGGGGGTGGCGAGCTTCTTGAGATAAGAAGGACGGGCCACACGAGCGCGGAGGGCCGCAGAAGCAACGGGGGACGCCATTTTATGTGATCTAGACGAGAGAGAAAGATGACGTTAGCTTGGTGGTCTAATTTAAGATGGTGCCACGATAAAGGTCTAGCATTGGAAAGCACGATAGAATGAACATTGTTCTGTTGCTCTTACAAGAAGAATCGGCAGATAGTTCACAAGCTATACTTTTGCATGACAGCTATTGGAAACACGTACAAAAGATATTAGTATGACAAACCGAAAACAACTTGTCAACAAGAATGAAAGAGGAAGAAGCAAAGTTCCAATTAAGTACAGGTTCAAAAAGGAAAAAGAAAAGCAAAAAATAGTTGACGCAAAAAAAAAAAGAGGAGAATCGTGAATCCACAAGCCAAGAGCGAAGAGAAAACTTTTTTTAAAATTCCGAGCCAAGCTGGCAACTCCCATCAATACCTGAGGTTTTTGTGCCTTGGTTTTGGTGTTTCCGGTTTTGGCGACGGGGGTGGTCGTTGATTCCCTTCCCTCCCCTGGGAGGTTAGGTAGTTTCCAAGGTGGGGGTGATTGTTATTTTGGTGCACCGGCCGTCCGCTAATAACAAGAATTTACGACATGAACGGGTATTGGAGACTCTGTAGGTGAGGTAGGTACCTGAAAAGATGTGCACACGACACTTTCCGGATGTAGCACGGTGAAGTAAACTCGACAATCTTCATAGACATGATCAAAGCCATGCAACGATGTACATACATAGATGCATAGGCTCAATGTTGCTTTGATCATCTCTAGGTCTAGAAAGCATTGGAGAGCACTACAACCGATGCGGCTCTGCGATGTTTCCATGTTTCCGACGAATGGTTAGAATAAAAAAAAGGACTATTTCTGTGTTAGTTGGAGGCTTCTAAGGCTACTGTTTCCTCTGGAACCCTCGGCCAACATGGGCGCGTGATGTTGTCCGACACTAATTCAATGGTTTCATTGAGCCACGCGCAAATTCGGAGTCCGGTGTTTTCGGTATATTTTATTTACGATGACTAGGGATTATTCATGAGTTCTCTCTATCTCTGGTTAAAACAATCCAAACCCTTGAGTGCCTGTACTACGTCTGTATAGAGCTTTATAGAGCTTGCCAGGTGATGATTCGTGACTTGCATGCGTTTGCATACGAGATTCAAATGAACTATTCAAGCTATAGCTATTGGCGTTCTTTAATTATCATAGCACTCTTGATTAAACTCCAAGAACTACTCCATTTCTGGTCACCATTCCGTTTGATAACACAATTGACTCCAAGATTCTTTGCAATTGGAGAAGTCTACTCAAGCTTATCATTTCATCCAAAAACCACATTGATTAGATGAACCAATACGGTGTTAATGACGGAAGCCTTCGTGACAGCAAGTGTAGAAGTCCAGCTGCCTTAGCGTATGTAGGCCCTCATATCCTTACCCTCTGAAAGCTCCAAAGCCAAAGAATGATTTTCTCCAACGTTCTTAGTCTGTATTTGGCACCTCGGTCGGAGTACTGGAACTTTAAACAGACGTTTGAGACATTTGGTAGCTATTCAACTCACAATCATCGTAATAGTCTATACCTGTTGTCAAAGCCAGTGTCCTATTGAAACCTGTGAGCTACCAGCATTTCCTTGCTCTCGTGTTCTTTAACTCCGCCAAAATCTCGACTCCCCAACGCTTTGACGAGGGGCACCAGCGCTTCCTCCTTCCTAATCATCATTTTAGGCCATAGCAGCCCCGCTCCGCTGTCCGTCCACTTTTTTTCTTACGTATTTGTTCTCCACTTCCACCATCCTGTTGTTGGGCGAGCGACAAGTGTCAATTGAGTTTTAGTTCACGATATTACTGTAGCTATAGTAACTAACTGAATATATTGGTACATACACATGTGTCTATATTCGTTACACTGTAGACAGCCCAAAAACTTCCCAAGGAAAACGTGGAACATGTGTACATATGTAGAACTATTGAATTAAGCGTAAAGCCTTATCAAGGAAATCACAAGGAATCAACTGACTCGCCGTCGGATTCCTGCCCCTCTTTTTTTCCATCAACATGCATACACAACTGCGCTTTCATTTGCCAAGAGCCGCAATGGCAAAGCCCCGCCATATTTGACGCAAAAGAGTACCACCGAACCTCAAGGCAACATGCAACTGTCTGGCGCTTCACCCTTCCCTGCTTGGCCATGAAATCCTTTCAAGTATCTGGTGCAATTTTTGACGTAGTAGTGCTAGCTGAACAGTTTCTACGAAATTGTTTGTTTGGAAACTTTATAGCTGGTTATCGTGAAAGTAAATACAAGACTCAATAAGTCTGTCAGTTCGAGTCCAAAATCACTGAGTCTGTTGAACACTATTGGTCAGCCCTGTGCATCAATGGTACGATATCAGCTGGGTCTATGACCCGCGTGGTTTGTCCATGCGTGAACAACCACTGAAAAAAATCCCTCCATCCTCAAACGACAATCTGCTTTCCCTGAGATTCGGAATTCAGTTTAGTCCAGTCTATAGTGATTTTTGCCACTAAGGAGTTTGTTTTCTTCGGGGATGCTGTCCCGGACCACAAGTATTCATCACATAATCTTATCAGATCTGATAACCACCAGACGAACAGGCGAACATTCGAAATACCAAGAACTATCAACTAAGCACAAAAATGCCAATTTGAATCAAGCAATCAAGTATGTATGTATGTATGTACATACACATATGCATCAGTACCAAAGCCATCACTCCCAAAATACTCAGACCTTGTCAACAAAATCACGCCACTTGTTCTTCACTACCTCAAATGCCCTTACTTTTTTCAAACAATCCAAGCGGTGAAGGACGGCCAAAGTCTAAATTTCATAGGAACTAGAACGATTGCTCACGCTTAGAACTCCCCACATAGTCAGCCTTGAGAACTAGGCATGGCCCGCTGCATGCCGGCGCGTACCGCCCTTACCCGAAGATTCAGTTGTACATACATTCAGCCACTAACAACACATGATTCGTTACCATCATACAACATTGAAAACATCTTTGTATTTCCAGACAAATTATTTACAAGTCCTATAAAGCCGGGCCAAAGGGATCATCCAACGACTTCTTTTTCTCGCCCCGACTTTCCTCTCTAAGGAGTTCTCGTCTGGCCTTCTGCACCTTGACCAAATCAACCCGTTCAGGATCTCTACACTTCCTCAATTTCTTCAACAGGGGTTTCATCTCTTTCGAAGCAACTGTAGCCCAGTACCCATCTAGTCTCTCCGGTGGCTCCGTCTCCAGCACCTCCTGGCACCGGATAATGTTGGCATACACCTTTTCCTTGAGCTCCACCGTTCTGGCGTCATCGTCGGGTCCAAAATCTAGCGAATCCATGACACGATCAAGGAGCTCCTGATCCACAATTGCCAAAGCAGCCAACACAATCTGGCTAGGCGTCCAATGGAAATATACGTCCGTAACCAGTGTACTAAACTTCAAAATTGCTCGCACCTTGTCGGCAGCTTGTTCCACTCTCAAGTCATCCTCCGGATACGCTCTCCGTAGTTCCAACACCAGGGCTTCGAATCCCCTAAACGGGTGTCTAACATCAAATGCAAACCGAATCCCCTGAGCCAGTAGAAACTCTCCTGCCACAATCTCTTCAGCATCTGTGTTGGGGAATTTCTCTGAGAACTTGCTTGCTCTCAAGTATGCGCCTTCAGTCTTTGCACCAAAGAAGAGACATGTCTTTAAGAGTTGCATAGGCGGATATCCCATAATACTCTCATTGAGATAAAACCGCCGCATAAACACCGCAGCCGTTGCTCTGATTTCACTCGAGAGGTTGCAGAATTGGCCTGCACGAAGAAGTTCTGCAATGAAGAACTTGAGGAGCTGGGCCTCTTCGTCGGCAGTTAAAAAGTCGGGTTTTGGTGCGTCAGCGGGATGCTTAGGGGATATCTGCTGGATAGCAAGCGCATTGGACCGTTCACGGAGTGCTTTCAGTTTAGCCTGAGAAAATGACCACAAAGTGTACTGGGTTGAGGTTCGGTATCGAGAGTCGTCGATGCACGCTTGCATTGTGAATGTGTACGCGGAAGAGAATGATGCAGTCGATATAAATGAAAAGACCTTGTTTAGAGTGGTCACATGCGCGGAGGAAAGGAAAAAAATACGGTTGATGGAAACTAAGGAATTAGCGACAAAAGGCTGAGAATGACGTTGCTGATGCTGTTCACTTGTTGGTTGACGTGAAGCTCATCTTGCATAGCTGCCGCGCTTTATCGTATGGGATAAGATAAGATAACACAGACCCTTATATCACCAACACGGTGTAACCCTATGGCTCTTTATGATAGCAAACAATGACAAATGTCAAACAACTTATACACGCTACCAACAATACACAGATTAAAGTATTCATAATTAAAGAGGGAATCAAATCAGTTACAGAGTGTCCCTAAGTTATCATACAACTAACTAACATAAGGAAATTCCGCTTCTTACACTATCATGGCATTCTAGGCCTTAAGCAATAGACATGCCATGCTCAGGATGATCCAAATCGCTGTCCAATTTCGAATCCGATGGGCTTGCATCTTGACCATCCATAGAAAACTCAGTTGCTAAAATAGACTTTACTGGTGTACGAGACTTGGCTGCCACTGCAGCGTAGGTGGGCTTTTTGACCCTGGAAGAGCTTTGTGCCGTCAGCCAAGAGTCTTCATCGTCACTTTCAAACCCACTCTCTTCCTCCTTGGTCAGCGCTGAAGTCAGGGCTTCAGTTCCAACCGAGACATTTCGCTTGGGTGAGAGTCCTAGTCTTGACCTTGAGAGAATTGATGTTTTGCCACCCGAGGAATATGTAGAGGGCCCACCAGGAGGAACATGCCCGTTCTGCAAGTGACGGTTCATAGTTGTTTTGGGGACAAAAGAATTCATAGGAAGCCCAGAGCCTCTCGGGGGAGAAACACGACCTAAAGGTTCGGCCTGTGAATGTACAGATGAAGATTCGTAGTCCATGACTGCGGGAGGTCCTAGCCAAAGCTGAGGTTGACGAGACACCCCCAGCAGTGGCATGGTGTATGTGTTGGGGGTATAGATGTCACGTTGGTTGTAACCTTCATTGTTGTGCATAGAGTATCCCCGAAAGGCAGCATTATACATCCCGCCGTAGCCGACCCCCCCCTGAGTGTGGTTAGAGTGACTAAACTGATAGTGTTCCGGCATACTACTGGAAGTCGTGTTGACGATAGGATAGTTTGTCGTCTGAGCAGGACGCTGTTGGTAGAATGTTGAATCGGTAGCATCATGAACGGTATCCGTTAGTAGTGATTCAATGCCATGAATATGCCATTCTGCAAGAGGATCAGTCTCTCTAGTGCTGTCCGTTGCATTGTCAAAAAAATAAGTTTGTGTCGAGGCAGTCGGAGACACGGGCCTACTGCGCTCTTTGCAGGATATAGTGTGTTCAATATCAGGGTTTTTGGCTGGAAGAAAGCTCCGAAGCCAATCTCTGTAACGCAAGTCATTGATGGCATGGGCCCTGCGCCGAACAGCCTGCTCCGTAGTAGTAAACATCTTTCTCCGCCGTGAAATCTATTCGGCAAAGAAAATATCAAGTTCCGATTTTTCAATCGTATCAGGCGCGTGGCTGGGAACATAGTCTTCGCTTTCACAATCGTTTTGACTTGGGTGATTATTGGTAGAATCACTGTTTTGCGAAGTAGGCTGTGATTTGAAGACCCGAGAGTTGGGGTTTAAGGCGCTCGTGGTTTGGGAGTTCATTGACGGCTCTTGGTTTGTAGACGGAGAACCGTCATCAAACCATGAATCCTCAGATACGTTAGGCGGCATCGAAGTGTTGAGGAATTCTCGCAAAGCCCGTTGCTCATCCGTAGAGCCATTACCGCTATAACGTCACATGTTAGCTTCGCCATTCTAGTGTAACGTTTAAATTGACATACTCAAAAAAACCATCTAGTTTGTTTGGAAATAGCCACGGGCTACGAGTGCCACGAGGATCCGAGAATGGAACATTTGGGAGGGTACAGATATCGGCGGATACGTGTCGACTGCTAATTTCGCTGGAAGTGGCTTGTTAGTCTTCATTCTGTTATTTATACAAGCCTATAACACCTCACCTAGAAGCTCTTGTCGACATCAAGTTGATACCATTGCCCTGAATACCCCACTGTTCCGGCAAGCGAGGGTAGGACTGCGTGGAATGTGTTACAAAAGCACAATCAGCACTGGTCTCACAGGGACCTGACGGTAGGGCAGAGCATGACGAGTTTGAGCTGGAACCTTCACTCTCTGCATTTTCATGTGGCTGCAAGTCGCATTCTTGATGACTAGACTCTCCCTGTGATTCATGAGAGGCACTCATTGCAGCCATCGCCCTTTGGCTTTGATGAGCGCTTTCTGATGGATCTTGGGAAGATTCAGTGTTTGCCATGATGTTGTGATTTGTTGTTAAGGAACGAAGGATGTTGTTGGAGATGATCCCGAAGTTCAATATTAATGATAGCAAATAAATTGAGTGGACGAGATATCAAAATAACGAGGTTTGGCTTTTTGCCGAAGTAAAGACAGCGTACCGTGCTGTTGAACAGCCTTTTGGTATTGTCGAGAGACAAAAATGGGATAGCTACAATGCGATAGAAAATAGACTGTAAGGGTGAACGTAGAGACAAAATGATGGTGTTTAATGAAGGTATGTACAAGTATTCAGGACGTATAGTTAGAGCTACCATGAAGACATTTGGAAGGGAAGGAAATGTAAACAAGCACATCACGTGAACTGAATCTGGAGGGGGAAGTTGCTTCAAAAATTCAATAATATATTGTGGTCTACGTGGTATTGACTTCGGTTAAGTGGTACTGCAACAATACTATCTACGAGTACAAAAACAAGCCTAAATCCTGTATCCACGTCATGAGCCAGTTTGTTTTTGAAGATACTCTTCGAGCTCTCTGTCTAAAGCACTGATGGGATCAAGATTGGGAGCCGGAGGAGTAGGCTTCGGCTTCTTTGCCCGGGAGCTTTCCGCCGGTGCAGCTGCTCCACCTCGATTCCTCTTCTTGCGTTGTGCTTTAGTAAGTGGAGGCTGAGGCTGAGGTGATGGAGCAGTTGCTGGGGGTTTAGTTGATTTAGGGGCTCTCGGCGGTGTGGCTTTGGGGGCTACAGGTGACTGTGTTGCAGATGCGAGGTCTCTTTGAGGGGTCGACGGTTCGCGATGCTCCGGCTGCGCTGGAGCTTGGGGAAACCGCCTGGGGGGGATAGCCGGCTTTGGCGGCAATAGCTTGGGGGAAGGGCGTGTTGCATCCTCGTGCGAGCCATCTAGACCCGGAGGTGCGGTCCCAAGACGGGTAGCACAGCCCTTGATACTGAGAGAAACTCTATTCTGCGGGGGGTATTCGTTGGGCTGTTGAGGATAGTTTGACGGAGACATCATAAGAGTCCCTGGAGGACCCATCATATATGACTGATGCATAGGGTTGTTGGGCGACAGAGGCAATCTACTATCTGCCATGCCCATGATCCTAGTTTCAGCAATGCCCGCAATTCTCGTGTCTGGCATCCTATTATCGGCAATACCAGCGATTCTTGTATCAGGCATTCTGTTATCAACCCGACTCTCCGCTAAACCAACAATTCGGGTATCTGGCATGCTTCCCATTCTACTTTCCGCCAGTCCCATAATCTTAGTGTCTGGCATCCTATTATCAGCAATACCCATGATTTTTGTGTCAGGCATCCTATTATCAGGATTACTAGCAATGCCAGCAATCTTTGTATCCGGCATTCTGGTTCCAGAAATGAGCCCAACTCTGTTATCAGTTGCATTCGCTATTCTGTTATCGGCCATTCCCAAAATCCTAGTCTCCCACTGGGGCACAGGTGCGGAGTTCGACGGACCTGGCGACAAAGAGATCCCGCGTGCATACGACACAGAAGGGCGAGGAGGTAAGCTCCCATGTGACACGATCGAGGCGGCTCTCTCGTGATTCTTCCTCGAAGGCTCGGTCGGAATTTTAGCGGGTAGGGTGGCTGGAGATTGAAACGACGGAGAGCGTACCGGTGGGGACTTCGCCGGAGCTACGTCCGTTGCTTCACGAGAAGGAACACCATTTTGATATCTGGGTTCACCCGGGACCTGGCTATCACCACTCAAACTATCCTGTACTGGATTGCCGACAGACAACGAAGGGGGTTTAGTAGATGTTGACGGGCCGGTTGGTGGTTGTTCTAGAAATTGGGCGCTAGGAACAGCTGGCTCCTGTTGATTTGCCTGTGGTACCTCCAACCTTTTCGGTAATTCATGACGATGCTCAAAGACGGTCTCCACCTGTGAAATAGGTTGTGGCTGTGTTTGTGGGGGGTTCAATGGCGACTGTTCCGGGTTGGAAGTCTGCACTATTGTATGGCTGGGTTGGATACTAGCTGGCCCAGTGATAGAGCTAGTTACCGTGGCCTCAATAGGAGCGGGGTGCGGGTTGGGTGCGGGTGTCAATGGCTCGGGGACTGCCATTGGTACTTGAGGTTGCACTGACTGGCAAGGGGGGGAAGGTAGTACGGCATTTGAGCTTGCCACATGCTTTTGTACCTGAATGATCTGAGAATGAGGCCCAGGTGGCATACCCGCAGAGATTATTGTCGATGCCTCAATTGTTGTGGATTGGAATTGGTGATTAGGCGGCACTGTTGTTGAGATAACTGGAGGAACCTGACTTGGACTTGGTGTTGGAAGTGGCTCCTGTGCTACTGGGACGGAGACTGCCGGACTAACTTGCGCCGGGATTGGCTGTGGCTGATATACCGGTGCCACCACGGTGGAGACTACTGGATCAACCTGCATCGGGGTTGGTTCAAGTTCAGAGACAGGTGATTGATATACAATGGGCTCAGATACGACGGGTTGAGTTACAGCCGGTTGAGGTATGGGTGCCACTACATCGGGCACCGTCGTATGAAACTGTCCTGGGATCTGCGTATGCTGAGGTTCGGGTGCTACCAAAGTGCTAGGTGCAACGGCGGCGGGGATGGCCGCATGGCTCTGTGCTAACGTGTAACTCATCGGATTGTGCGACAGAGATGAATTGCCCATATTTTGTAGGGCCGACAGTCCATACGAGTCTGGCATCATTTGGAAAGAGGAAAGGGAATCAGAGCGATATGGCATATCAGCGATAGTGACCATACGATGCATCCGCCAGTGAGCCAATGCCGAACGGATCTCTAAAGGCAAACATAACTCTTCTTCTTCCTTTTCCTTGAGCTTCATGGCGAGTAGGTTGACGCGGTTGTTGAGTAGTTGATTTTCTTGCATGACGAGCTTGGAATGGGCTAGAATGAAGTTATGTCGAGTTTCCATCTCTGAAAACCAGCGGCGATCCAGATGCTCCGGAAGATCAGCGACAACCTCGGGTACCGCGAACGGTGTGCTCCCCCACGTTTGGCCCTCCATGTTGATTGGTGGTCTGCTAATTGGCACGAAATCTATGCTAAGACTCTAGTTAGATGCGAATGTATACAAGTGTGGTTGATCACACCCGATTGCGACGAGTCCTGAAATGCGGATTAGTAAACTTACAATGAGCTCTCTCGAGTGAGGCGCACTCGAGATTGATGGAATTTCGTGGCTGACTGGAAAAAAACCAGGCACAGTTGTTCAAGTAGAGAATTTTTCAAAATTCAAGGGAAACATTATCATACTATTGTCGCTGCATATACACACTTTACCTTGTCATCCAGAAGTAGGAGGAACGAATATACACAGTGATGAGAAGCTTTCAACCCTTCAATGGGCGATAAATTGCATGTTGAAGTACAAACCTCACATGCGCAAGTGGTATTTTTTTTGGCTGCGCGCTTGCCTCGCCTGTGTCGTTGCAGAACCTGTCGCGCAAAATAAAACTGTGGCGCCAGCCACACGTCCCTGGGATCAGGGTTTGTGCGTAGTAGTTCGAGTTATCCTACATGTGCAATATGTTGAAGCGTCCTTGAGTAATGTTGTCAGACGTCGAAGACGTTAGTCTTAGAGGTTCATAGATATTGCAGTGAATGACAAACAGATTTATATGTTGACTTGTTCATCTACTTATCGGATCAGTTGATATGTATATATGTACATCACCCCAGGCACCCATTTAAAAGATGTACATACATATACACCAGTTGGCCACCCAGTCTAGAAATGCATGCACACGGACGGGTGTTCAGGCGCTCGTGTAGCCATAATCACACTGTGAGAGGTCTGATATGATGCACACAGTAAAAAGACACTCATAGCCTCTACAATGAAGCCGTATCCAATGACGCCAAAAATAACTCTGTTCATGTAGTCAATGCTATCTCGCGCCATTGGCAAAAATTAACATGCTCCCCATCTGGGAATCGAACCCAGGTCACCTGCGTGACAAGCAGGTATGATCACCACTACACTAATGAGGACTCGTTGATGTCAGAAGCCCCTTGTGAGATATCATGAAGAGCGCGGACGGCTGTCGTGGTATGACGTCATATACCGACTTCATTTTGGCCTGTCGTTGCCTGGAGCCGTCGTATTGACAGGTAAAGCTAGTTAGGTAGACGTTCAATAAAACAACAACTATAAAAAGCTGTATGACGTCAGTACAACAAGTCGAGAGATGGGTAGACAACGGGTTTGTTGGCATTGTCTACTGCTAGTCAGTTATCATTTTTACTTTCGGTCAGACGTTTGCTCCCGAAAAAAACACGTCAATTCCGGAACTTGCCCTGGACAGGATGACTTGAATAGTGTACGTCTTTTACACAACTACCTAGAATGGAGGTTTCTTGTAGTTGTGTGAATGGCTGATATGACGTCAACTCTGATGTAGCTGCCTCATTGATGTAACTAGCTTCTGTTGATTTATTGTTTATGGGAGTATATACTGCCTATCCAACTCTGCTGTGAAGTTCGGCCTTTCTCTTTCGTCCTCGTAGTGTTCCTATCAAACTTCAACCTGTTTTGGTCCCATTGCCTTGGACAAGAACCCCTTTTGACAACGACGACCAATTTGTTTGATTTTTCATCTGAATATTATATTGTTTGCTGAAATATGGTCCTTTATCTGCTTCATGCGGCCGTTTCGTTATTCGGGTCCTACTGTAAGTTTTCCAAGATGGTGTACACCTTTCTCATTGCTCAACATTAGCTAACGCACTGGCTATCACCCTCAGTCTTATCTTATTCTACTCCGTTCGTGACCTTGAAAATGTCGTCGAGCACTACTCCGGATAGTAACGAGCGGTGGTTCGATGCATCGCCAGGGCCCAAGAAAGATGTGCTCTCCAGTCCAGAAGGCACTGTGACTGGTGACATTATCGGGAGCCTGAACGACTATGCCGAGGCCAGTCCTGTGGCCAGTCGCGAGCTTAGTCCCGAGGGCAGTTCTGGGGTCATTCCCAAGTTTAATTCTGAGCCCAATCTAGAGGCCCATCCTAAGCTCGGTCTTAAGCCCAGTCCTGAGGCCAGTCCAAAGGCTCACCCTGAGGCGAGTCCCAAGCCCAGTCCCGAGGTCAGTCACGAGCCCATTCCCGAACCAGGCCTCGTCCCTACAAGAGTGCCGGAGGTGGGGTTCACTCCATGGGCACAACAGAGAGACGAGCATGCCCATCTTTCCGACTCGGAAAAGGTTGAACTTCTTGAGGAAGTTGTGGCCTCCCGCGAGGCGGATTTACTCTCTCAAACAGACCAAGTTGAAAGACTCATGAAGGCCTGTGAGGACTGGGAAAAGCGTTGCCGTACAGACGCGCTAGACTGGTACAACCACGAATACCCCCATCGTGAGGCGACGTACTTGGAGTACCAGTCAGAAGCTATCGAGCTTGAGGAGTATCGGGGTTGGATTGCGGAGGAAGTCAAGGTACAATCGATGCGGATCTTGGAGCAACGTCGTGAAATTGTCCGTCTTGGAGGAATAGTTGACTTATGGCGTTCAAACGCAGCGCGGAGTCAGGCGAAGTATGAGAACTTACTCGCTCGTGTGGAAAAGATTCCGGGGGTCGATTTACGGGGGATTTCAGAGACTTGAGTGTTTGCAGATTGTGCTTCATAGTATTCAAAATGGATCACGTTAGCGAACAAAGTGACTGAATTTCCGAGCAGGGGAAAATTGCCGAATCTGTTCATGTGCAAGTGGGGCAGGGATACATGCATGTGTACGATTCAGACGGCCATTGTCAGACCAAAAAGGGAACTTTATTTTGTGTGATACTAGATTTAGACAGTATGACGACGATGTAAACATCAGGCTTAATCAGTCTTCTGCTTATCAACGACGTCTTCCATGTTATCTAATCCCTCGATCAAGACCCCATCAACAGTAGTTCCACTGCTAGAGCTACTGCTCACATTCGAATTGGTCTTCTTGTCAAGTCCCAATGCTTCCCGATCCTTTCCCGTCGCCTCGACCAGACGCTCCCCAACAACAGTAAGTGCATTTCCAAGAATCCCAATATCCTCAAGCAAACTTCTGCTGCATACAATCTCTTCTCTAGTGCATCTCAAAAACAAGTTCATGGCGGCTCCCAGGAGAATCACGAAGAACTCGCCACATAGACTAGCGATACGAGCGCGTTGACGGCGAGTGAATCGGGAGGACTCGGGGCCACGAGTAGAGACGTATGTGAACTGACAGAAGGTTAGGGCGGACCAGAGACAGGAGATTCGTTTAGCGAGGCGGTATTCCAGGGTCCAAGAACTTTGGGGGTGAAGAGCTCCCTGTTTTTGTTAGTATGTACATGTGATTGATATAGACAATACTTGGATACCTACCTTGACGCTAGTCATCTCCAGTGCCATCTTCATGATAGCTTCAACAACATTCCCACTAACTACCAAATCAGCAACTCCCCAGTCGCCGGCGACTTTGACATCTCCCTCTACGCCCTTGTTAACAAAGTAATTGGCGAATTGGGTGTAGAACATAGGGCCCATTTCCGCAAACTCTCTCTGGACCTTCTCAGCCAACTCAGTGGCATCTGATACCGACGAGATGTGATTCTGAAGACCAATGACAGAAGAAAGAATGTTCAAAAAGTGTGGTGTGATTGATGGATACACCACTGAGACATCCCGCATAGCAGTGGAGAAAGCTGAGTCAATGACTTCCTGAAGTGATTGATCGTGCGGATCAGAGAGCGCAGCAAGACGTTTACCCGTGACACGAAGGGCATTCGCAAACCATCTTTCGGCTTCGGATAGCATGATGACAAAGAAATTAATGACGAGAATGATGAAACCGGTCAAGTTTACAAGTTAATGGCCAGAAATGGTTATCCCCTCCTTATATCTATTCGATTTTTCCTAACTACGTCATAGTGTCGCTATTCCAAGACATCCAAAAGTTGGAATCTATTACTTTAGGACTAACTACACACAGCTCCATTTCTGTCTCCAACACTCGCCACTGCTTTTAATTTTCCCTCGATCCGTTGAGCAGAAACATATCCCGTTTATAGTCAAGATTGTATGTTGTACTTCAAGCCAAAATCCTTGCCTATATCAATGATTTCTTTTTGGAGCTCCAAAATACCTTCCGAGATGAAATCACGGTTCTGCTCAATGAAATCCTGCACTGCCTGCTCGGTTCTCTCTGGTCCTAAGGGCTGAAGATTCACACCAGTAAGATTGCATGGTGTCTCTATTAGCTCACACCAAGGCTCGTCGACGAGGTAAGCGTTGAATTTGGCAATGGTATCTTTAGCTTTCAGGATTTGTTCAAGGCGCTTATCAACGGGTTCTTTTAAACATGGCTGTTTCTCATACCGTTTATGTGACCCACGCTCCGGTATAATGAATTTCATAACCATGGCTGGCTCCAGAAAGTCTTCAAGGGATTCTTGGATAGATCGAAGACACGCGGTGCTTCTTCTCCGCTCAATAGCAGTTGCCATTTCAATGCCGCCTCTCCACTGGAAGTCTTTGCCAGCGCGAGCGTTTCCCATAAGATGGTCGTCGTAAGCGATAAAATGAGACCAGTAGACGATGAATCTTTGGATATAGCCCACAACGCGAGATATGTACTCTAAGTTTAAAGCCGAATCGATGGGTTCCTGGAAGGCAATTTCTATGCGATCACGAGAGACAGGCCCTACTTCAGGTTCCTCTTTCTCGTGACACTTTGAGGGTGTATCATGAGTTGTTGTCGACATCGTGAGATCTTGATTTGTGGGTAAAAAGAGTAGTGTTCTAACAACAGAGTCTAATTAGAAACAAAGTGTAGGACTTGAAGGACTTATGATACGTATGTTTTTCCAGTTCATATATGTAAGTTCTTTCATTTATTCCCATCTCAATTTCATCTTGACATTTGAGTTCAACCCCATATCTTGGTTAATAGTATTATACAGTCATAAAGAAAATACTACTATACCGGTCGATGTGAGTTACCTCGGTATTCTCAGGTGAGCTGTCAACTTGACATGCATGCACACACACACACAGACACCAACATTCCGTACTGCTGAATCCATCGATGTCGTCATAATCTTAAAGCTCCTATCCTTCCCAATTCAGCTTCTATACCCTTGTAAACCCTAATCGAGCTCCATCCCAGCAAATCGGAATCCCGCCCGTTCGCCCGCAAAACACAAAAATCCAATCTACTCTATTGGTCAGACATCTCCCATCTCCCATTTCCCATTGAACTTCCCCAACGCCAACATGAGCAATACATTCTTTACCGCCACCCGCGTAGCTCGGGCTCCCCGGTTCTTCACTCCCCGGGCTCCTCGCTTTTTTACCTCCAGCGCCCCAACGCAGCTCCCGTCTACAGCCCGCCGGGTCCAGCCAATTCACGCCCTGACAGCCGGTCTGTTTACTGCGGTGGCTTATACCGCCTACTCGACTTCCCTTCCCACACTCCATCTTGATGCGCCAGCCGGTAGCCACCCTGTCCAGGCTTCAAAGACCATCATCACCCCGAAAGATGGCCCTGCGTTGATCGCCACGGGTAATTCGACTATCCCGACCTTCCCCGCGACTCTGGAGATTGACGGAGTTGAACATAGTTTGTTGGGGTTCGGCGTGAGAACTGTTTCTTTCTTAAGTATCCAGGTATACGTTGGTGGTTTCTACGTTGCGACGGCCGACCTACCTAAGCTTTCCTCTACCCTGATCAAGCGGATTAACCCTTCGGCCTCAACTCTCCTTCCCTCCGAACGGGAGTCCCTTTCTACTCTCCTCTTAGGCCCCGAAAGCTCTGAAGACCTCTGGGATGCCGTTCTCCAGGATACCTCCATCCGCAGTGTTTTCCGGATCGCGCCTGTTCGCGACACTGATTTCCACCATCTCCGTGATGGTTTCGTCCGGGCTATTCAGGCTCGTACCCGTGTTGGTAATAGACCTGAGTGGGTGTTTACCGATGACGGGTTCGGTGAGGCTATGACTGAGTTTAGAGGTATTTTCAACAGAGGAAAGGTTCCAAAGAAGCAGGAGTTGCTTTTGGTGAGGGGCCAGGATGGTGTTATGAAGGTTCTTTTTAATGATGGGAAGACTACCAATGGACGCTTCGAGGTAGGAAGTGTTAAGGATGAGCGGGTTAGCCGTATGTTGTGGTTGAACTACCTTGGTGGAAAGAACGTAGCTTCTGAAGCTGCCAGAAAGAGTATCACTGAAGGTTTGTTAGACCTTGCCTCTCGGCCTGTCGGGTCTGTCTAAACAAACAGCACTCAACACTGTACATATATCACATAGAACTCCTCTCCATTGTATCACTAGCCACTGTATAATAAACACGCTCGAATTACTGTTTACTCCAACACTATCAACATATGTAAACATATATAAACACGCTTAAGCCTTAACAGCCTTAGCACCAGTAAGAAGACCAGCCAGCTTACCAGCCGTGTTCAAGCTCTGCAAATCCGAGTTTCCACCAACCGACTTGCCACCAATGAAGATGTTAGGAACCGTACGTTGGCCGGTAATATCAGCCAGAGCAGCCTGGACATCGTCACCATCCTCTGTTTCATGTTAATAACCAATCATAAAAGCTCATAAGCAAAGAAACAACTTACCCTCCTGGTCAAGCTCATAGACATTGTACTTGTATCCAAGCTGAGTCAAAAGCTTCTTAGAAGCCGTGCAATACGGGCAATACGACTTGCTGAAAACAACTATATGTCTCTAAAGTCAGTCTACCATCCATCCTAATCCTAATCCCATACTCAATAGAACATACCAAGAGGCTCAGCCGTAAGCTTAATAACCTTATCCTTAGAAGCACCCATATCGAAAGTATTCGCAGCCGAAGAAAACGCAGCACCCATAGGAATCTTGAATTTATGAAAATTAGACGTTGTTGAAAACGTCCCCGTAGTAATCAAAGAAGAAGTAGTAAAAGAAGCTTGAACTGGTAAGACAAAAAGACGTCTTCCAAATCTCGAAATCCGCGCTGCTCGTTGCATCCTTATATACTATTTCGTCAGACTCGAAACACCAATGGCAAAATTCTGGTAAATCTGCCGTGCCGTGAGCTACATACGTTGGTCTATCCCAAGAAACCTTCTATTTGCATGGACATCCACACGGAGTAACTCCAGACCCCTCCTCCCGGCCCCCCTAAACTAGCCCTGGAAGCCCCGCAATACCTTCTATAAATTTCCATTATTCACCCAACAATCGGGCTCTGCCTTCTATATCAAAGTCCCCGAACCAAGCTCAATGACGCAATTTGTTTGTAATGCACCTGAAATCCTACTATAGAGCGGGGTTCATCCCATACTTATGAAACCCGCATGTCATTGCGTTAAAGTGCGTGTTGACGGAGTTGACACCGATGACGAATATGTCAACGTTTCTGACCACCCTTTTGACATAATTCCAAATATCTACACTCTCAAACTGTATGACAGTCCAAGAGTCTTGATATCACTTGTGTTACAACCGTTCGCACGTCATTTCCTACACGTGCTTAACAGTGGGGCAACTCCTAAACTTAAACCATGATATTGGAGCCATGAATTCAGGTCCCCGAAACCTGATCGCCGGCCAAACCTCCCCGAGATTAAACATCACTACAGACATGCATACATACTTTGCACACACACAAGTATAATCCCTTTATCATGCAGTGAAAATCAAAAAACTAATCGTATTCTTGAATCATCACCTCCCCGCCCTGAAAAAGGAACAAAACCAGAAAAACTCCGACGCCGTTTCAATGCACAGGAAAAACAAAAACGAAAGAAAAAAACAGCAAACACGAGAATGCAAGCTTCTAACCCCACAAAACCAAATCAACCTCTTCTGTCATCAGTCCAAATCCAAATTCTCATCCACCAGCTCATTGTCTTCATTCGCAGCAGCCGCACCTGGCATGGCCCACGGTTGTGGTGCTAGCTGTTGTTGTACCCCGTTTCCTGCCAGCGGTGCATCCCCATCAAACGGCCCAAACATTGCCTGCAATGTAGCAGCTGCAAACGCTCCATTGTTCCCGAGGAGTTGTTCCTGTCCAACAGCCGCTGCTATAAGATGAGCTCCCATTTGCGGCCCCATAGGCGGCCCTAAAGGCGGTAACCCGTTACCAGCGACTTGCTGGTTCAATTCCTCTTGATCTTGCCCGAGGTTACCACCAACTCCAGGATGTGCCATATCAACTTGAACTTGGAAGTTGATCTCAAGAGCACCTGTTGACATCAACCGTGTTAAGATCTGGTGATGATACATTGAACTTTCTTGTGTCGTTGGCGGTGGTTGACCACTGGACACCCGGGTGGTTCTGTGGTTTTCATGCATAAAGTGAACTGCAATCACAAAGAATGACTGCGTGCCTGGCATAGGCTGTTCAGGCAGCAATCCAGCCCACATCTGAGCCTTAAAATGCTCATACAAGATCAAATGACCTTGAACTGTAACCAGTAACGCGTTGAACTGCCGGGGAGGAAGCGAAATAACATCCACACCAAGCAACGGGTCATATGGTCCAGTTCTGTTGGGATTGTCATCTGGGTTGAATGCCGGGTACATGGACGTCTGAGGCGTAGCACCCGCACTGAGTGACACACCATTGCTATCCAGCGGCACTAACTCAATGGGATGGGCTAAAGCAGCCGAGTTGGGTCTGGGTTGAAGGACTGGGTTACCCGACACTACAAAGTCGATGCCTCCCGATTTTCTAGGAATGATTCCTGCAAGTAAGCGTGTGTTGTGATACTTGGGAGACGTATTGAGATGATCCCGGAGTTTCTGCACGCCGGTTCCACTGAACACGCAAAACACTTCACGCTGGTGTTCAGTAAACTCGCTAGGAGGAGGACGGGCAAAATCTTGCAAGTCCTTCATGAGAAAGGCTGGAACACCTGTCAAACTCAAATGTGTCAAACGACGGCAGGCGTTTAACAAACGAACAATGCTCTGTTACAAAACACTTAGTTAGTATGTGTATGTACACCAAATACATCCTCAAGATCAAAGAATTCCTCTAAAAAATGGAGCGTCATATACAAACTTACCTTGACTGTGAGGTTCATGCAATAACTCAAATGCACACGCTCAAGAGTAGGGCCAATAGTCCCATCTCCAGCAGGGCGTTTAAGTCTGCTGAAGCAAGAATTGGCAATCTTGTTGATACTGCGGTCTGTGATCAAGCCGCATTTTACCAAACCGATCCTCTTAAGCTTGGGGAGATTAGCAAGTAATGAAACGGATTGATCCGTCAGATTGGTGCAACACCCCAAATCAATATAACGGATACGGTTGCAGCTATGAATCAAGTGCATTGCTCCCTCATCAGTGATGTTGGTACAGTGACCCAAATGGACATAATGGAGGTTTTTCCCGAGAGTCGCGATAGCCCGAACAGAAGCATCCGAGATAGCTCGGCATTTGGCCAATACAACATTGCGTAATCTAGGCGCAGCGGCGATAATCAGGGCAACACCTGTGTCTGTCAGTCCAGCGCATCCAGTCAAATCCAAAATACGGAGAGCGTCAAATGCAATCGGTTCCGGAATCCCAGTGAAGGCCATGTCAGTCAATCTCAGAACATGCGGCAGGCGGAGTTCGCGCAACGCCTTGCTTTCCAACAAAAGCTTCTTGACGGCAGCATCACCAACTCGACGACATGACTGGAGGTCTATTTCGAGAATGTTGGGGCACTTCTCAGCAAAGGCAATGACTGCTTCATCGGTGACGTCTTCACATTCGTTGAGTTTCAGCTAGAGGGACAGTTAGTAACAATTCCAAGTCACCAAGACCTCTGATAACTTACCCGCTTCATTTCGCGGCATCCTTCGGCAAGCTTGATGAGCCCTTCCTGTGTGACACTAGTGCAACCAGTGATGTTAAGTCCTTGAAGACGAGAGCATGTCTGCGCCACAACAGTAAGCGCTGCATCCGTGACGTTCTTGTTCTGGCTCAGGTCTAAGGCCATCATGCGTGGGTTTTGTCCCAAGAGGTTAGTCAGAGCCCCATCTGTCAGGGCCTTGCACCCAGTCAATGTGAGGCGTTCGATGCGGGTGCATCCATTGAGCGATGCAATAGTGCCGTCGCTTACCAACCCAGCCAGTAGTGACAAGTTAACTCTCTTTACGTGCTTAGCATAGCGAAATAAAGCATTGGGGTTGTTAAGCGCACTGCATATCTTCTGCAAATTGTCGGGCGAAGAGCAGGCGGGCCGATGCCATAGATACTCAACAGCGCAGCCTGCCCATCTCCGGCTGGTGAGCATAACATTGAGCAAGTCAGTAGGTCTCTCCAAATAGTAGAATATGGAAATTAGCACCTCATTGGGAAGTGCATCGACAGCAGATTGAGGGTATTCGGAAACGTCAGGTCCAGAGCCTTCACTACCTGGTGACAGCTCCAGGCTCATGGACGAGCCAGAGTCTGATGATTCCATATCCGGGTCTGATTCGTCGACATATGCTGGCGGAGAAGGAGCGGCTGATATGGCTGATGCTGCCTCAAAGGTGATAGGAGCCTCATCAGCCGTAGAAACAGCGAAATGATCCATGGTGAAAAATGGATGTGAAAGAAGAGCAGCAATCACGATACGATACACAATACAGTTGGTCGTGGTTGCAGGGGTATGTAGCCCAATTCAATGAATTCAATAGAAAGGCGGGCGGACGGATGTATACAAGAAAAGGGCGTTTGTTGTCGGTATCGCGAATGCAACGAGTACCGACGGAGCTAGCAGGCTAGACGCCCGAAAAGCCTCAAAATAGACGTCTCTGAAGTTCCGCAAATGATTGAGGGTCGAGATGGCGTCAAGAGTCCGATGATGTTGCGCTGAAACAACTTGTGCAGGACAAATCGATTGCCCGATGGAAATGATCGATGACGTCGGCGAACGGGTCGGAAGGTTGAGTAGTGAGTGGAGACAAGGCGGCACTTGATTGATAGTGGAGCCGGGCCACCAAAGAAAAGGTGGAATGGACGAAGTGACGATTGATGGCGACAATGGGATATAAATAATTGGTTGCGCTCGCTACTTTTTTTCGCTGAATAACAACAACAGTGTCAACCAACGACAATAATCAAAGGTGTTGATGACAGCAGTGCTCAAAGAGTCCAGAGAAAGATGAGAGACCGATGACAAGTTTGTAGGATGATCGGTTGTTGGTTTTTGTTAGTTTCCGCTGGCTTCTGTTGGTTGTCGGAATGAAATGGTGCTAAAGGAAAAACGTCAAAGAAATGTGAATGTCAATCTATGGCCCAGACTTTATCAGTATTTAAGTTGGGCTATAACCAGGGTAGGAGGGGAAAGCGTGTAAAAGCAAAAACAGGCGCAAAAAAGTGCCCTATAAACAGATGAGACACTGGAGTCTGAATTCGCTATAGTAGCGTACTAGCCCAAGTTTTAGTAGGGCAGGACGATACGGTAAGTTGGAGAAATTGTAGAACCATTCACAAAATGAAGAAGGCATGAAAATGTTTAGGAACTAGACTTTGTCAGCCCTTTCCGCAATTAGCAAACGAAGTCTGTAGATGCGTATGTATGTATGTATGTACATACAATATGCACAACGGCGGAGTTTAGAAAAACCACTGTATCTACAGAAGGATCTCACCCATGAGTAAACGAAAACAAGGCCCAGGGGGAGGGATATACTCTTTTGGGGGCGACATCAACAAGCTTGCTAAATGTGTACATATGTACATGTGTAAATATGTATGTACATAGTAAAAATTGAATAGAACTAACTTTGTCTAGAACGTGCTCTACAAAATGGAAAGCTCTCATTCGCTGGGGTTCTCCGTCATGCCGGATGTTGTTATTAGATAGTGTTGCGGCTAACGGTGTTGCGGTTCAACTTTAAAGAAATATGCATCTACATACACATACAATTTCCAGTTTCTTCTTCTTCATCTCTCCACCATTGAAGTCACCCAATAAACCCTTGTCCTACATAAATCGTAACTTCCACAAAAGAGGCGGGGGCCTGCCATGTCACCTACTCAGGGCGGACGGCATACGCATCTATTCTGTACTTCATAACTACATTGTGTCGAACCATACAAGTACACCAAATCATAGTGGCCTTTCCTATACAACGTTAATATTCTTCATTCCATATCCAACCCTTCAACCTACCTAGCACTTATCGAAAATACTTTTATACACTCATGTACACCCATACAGACAGTCGCATGAATCTCTTCGGCATCAAGAGTCCCTGTCCGTGTCTTCCTTACCACGGAAAAGCCCAGACGCCGTCCTCCCCCAGAAAAGTTTTGCTTCGGTGAAATAAATCAGCCCGTTCAACCGTTCAATGCATCAATCATCAGGTGCGCAACATCCGCAGTACAAGTATAGTCACAAGGGACCCACTGATTTCCATTCCGCCGACAATGGACTGTCACGTTCTGTGGTCATTCTGAATTCGCTTCAATCTAGAATGCCTAAGCTGAACTAAATCCTGTTACCGTAGCTAACCAACGCTTTCTACTCCCTTAGTTCCTCACACGGCCTACAATACATTCCCTGATATTTCATACCCAAACAGCAGAGGTCGTAACCATGCAGCCAATGTTCAAATCCCTAGATATCTCGAATAGTCACATAAAGGGATACATGTTATACATGTCAAAAAACCTCCACCTTGACTCTACTCGGCCTGCTTTTCTTGGCTTCCAGAGTTCCGTAATATCAAAGTCCTTCAATTTGTTTACATCAAACGTCTAGAGGCATGTGCGTCACCGATTATACTCATCAATTCGTTCGCACGTTCGTTCTTCCGCCCGCAAGACAATCATTAAAACGTATCCCTGTCGTTCATCGACAAACTGGAGCTCCCTCAATCCTCTTGGAAACCAGCTGACAAAACAATGACATCCGGATACAAATTTTGAGAATCAGCTTATTGACAATACGCCTGAATAAACTCGCCTATGTATATATCTATGTACATAAATGGCTTACATAGCTTGGCTCCAGTCGCTTACCGCTCAATCGTGAATACTACTCTGCTGTCCGTAAGATGGTGGTGTGACGAGTACAGCCCACACATGAAGAACCTGATACAACATACCAGAGTGAAAATGTGTATATCCCAACCCATTGTCCTAGCTTATACATACTTGGATGTCTGTTTGGTATTTCATCATATCAGGCTACTGTCTTTCAACGGATCTCTGACATGCCATCTCTTGATCAAATTCAAGCCCCGGGCTTTGGTCAATCTTAGGGTTTCCCATGAAAAGTAACACAGCAAAAACTTATAAATCAAAACTACCACGATCAATACATGTCACATGTTCACACCACTCAAAAATACTTGGTATCATTCGTTCATTATTTTCCATTCCCAGTTCCAGGGTTCTTTTTTTAGTTACCGAAGATGTTGCATACAGAGCCTTCCCCATTCTTTGTGCTTCCAGCCTGCATCAATCAACCATGAATACGCCGGAGAACACTGCCCAAAACCCAAAGCAATCAATATCGGATCAAGACCGAATCCTCCAAAGCAAAAGATCAAATATTTCTAATCAACCTCTTCCCGTACTCAAAACGAAAACTTAGTAACCGAAAGACTCCAGAGCGGCGACGGTCTTGGCATCGACGGTGGCGTTCTTCTTGGCCTGGGAGAGCTGGCGAGCAGCCAGCTTCTTGCGCTCGTAGTAAGCGGCACCCTTGGCCTTTCTCCGCTCCTCAAGGCGGGCAACGACATCCTGGTACTTCCAGCCGACCTCGTGGGACAGACGACCGACAGTGCAGTACTTGCGGCCGGGCTGGAGGCGGAGGACACGGAGAGCCTGGGGAACGACGACCTTCTTGACCTTGTCGTAAGGAGGGGGGACACCCTCGAAGACCTTGAGGCGCTCAAGAGCAGCAGCACCACGGGCGGTCTTGTGGGGAATCATACCGCGGATGGCCTTGTAGAAGATGCGAGAAGGAGCGCGGAAGTGGAAGGGACCTAGATTCAACAGTAATTAGAATCCAGCCCATGTTAGTGTAACATGTGATAGGGGGATTGCGGGCCCGAGGAACCGGGACACCACCGACAGTCAACAATGACAAGTGTCGTTGGTTCTGCAAAACCTGACAACAAGTCTATGACCGCCCCTAACGGAAACAAAAAGGGGAGCAAAATACTTACCACCACGGGTGGGGTTGAAGCGGGTAGCCTTGCGGAGGTAGGCGTGGTACTTGACTGTACACCCGGTTAGTTTCACGAAGAAATAGCCACAAAGGGCCTCTGATGGCTTTCGCCTGAATCAGGAAAACGTACGCTTGGCGCGGAAGAACTCGCCAGAGATGTTGAGGGCCTCGCAGCGGACAACAACAACCTTCTGACCGTTCAGCAGCTGCTTAGCGACAATGCTGGCCAGACGACCGAGCAGATGACCCTTGCCATCAACGACAATCTAGAGGATGGTTAGTATTTATGTGTAGGCTGGTTGTTTTTTATGTTGATGGCGTTCGTGTATTTGTTTCTGTTGCGTTGTCTTGGGATATTGAAAATTTTCTGTTGGTCGGTTATTGCGCTCTGGGGATATCTGGCCCTGATGATATCGCAACGGAGCGGTCTGACGGGTGGTTTACATCGACGTCCCAGGTAGGGAGAATGACCATTCCATCCCAACCAACGAGAATCCCACACCCCAACCCCAAAGCACCCAAAAGAAAGTCGAGGTTGAAGTCGTGTAGTCGATATGTATATCTCGGTACGGGAAGTTCGGAAATCTCAGAATCGGCGGCAAAATCGACAGTCCTCGCAACAGAAACAAAACCACAACACCATCAACAATCATCATAACATAATCTACTTACAACAGGCTCGAAGGACGACATCTCGGATATATTTTTCGTTAGACGGAACGGGAAAGTAAGAAAAACCAAAAGGAAAATTCCAAACTCAAGAGACAAAAGTTACAACCATCCAACCCAAGCCAAAGCCATCTCGATCCCGAAATTTGCAAAATTCATCAGGATTGCGGCGTTACCCACATTAGTGGGTGTGGCGTAACCTACCTTGCGATGCCAGTGTGCTTGAAAAGTGGGGTCTTGTGGCCGGGGAGAGGAAGAGTTAGTGGGGTTGACATGGGTGACTTACTTCGACTTAGGGCTCAGTTGGTGTGGCGTTCATAGTGTTGTAATCCATACTTGGCTGGATAGATATCTGCATAAAAGCGGGGATAGGTACGCCGTCAACTGCCTTGTCAATGATCAAGGATCACAGGAACTGAGTACCCCTCTTTTGGACACTAGACAATGGAATCACGTGTGTGGTGACATATTCCATCGACCTCCGCATGTTCACGTACAATGTGTATGTATAACATCAAGGAAATACCCCCTCTTCGGCCGGGGCCTGGCGGGGTTATAGATACTGATCATTATGACCACAACGTACACATATCCAAAAGCAGGAGCACACAAATATTATCAGAAGCCAAAATGGAACCAAAACACCTTGATTATAAAGTTACAAAAACAAAACAACCCATCTAAGTAAGACCACATATTCACTTCCGGTGATTAATCGTATCCAACTCCTCCATAATCTTTCCTATCCGCTTAGTGATCTCCTTCCGTCTAGTGCGCACAGCAGGGTCACCGTTGGTCTCCACACCGTCAATCTTCAACGTGACATGCTGCATGGTAGTCTCCGAGAGTCTACGCCACTCCTGATCTCTCGCCTTTGCATCGGCAGGTGGCGCCTTGATGAATGTCTGGCAGGCAGGGTACAACTGCTTGTCAAACCACGACTCAATAACATTCAGCTGCTCCATAGGGGACATAGCAGCCATCTCTGCCTTAGCTGGTGGCCCGTTGGATTCGTCGGAGCTACCAGCATTCTTCTTGGACGATTTCTTTCCGATGACGACATTGATGCAGCTGCAGTTCTTGATCCCAAAAGCTTTGACCGGGGTGTTGTCACCGTCGGCACCGGATGAAAGGTTGTGGTCTTTGTAGGTAATAGTAGCGTTTCTAGCCGTCTCCCCGCTAACTCCAACGAGGAACTCGATGCGGCTACGCACATCCTTGACCCTGAGAGTGCCCTCCGAGATCGAGTAAGGCGGGAAGCACGAGCGGTGTGACTTTCCGTCAATCTCAAAGTTTAACACATCATCAACAGGCGGTGAGTTAGGGCCATTCGGCATATCGCCCGGGCCAAATATGGAGCCGGTATTGGCTTCGCTGGTGGTGATATATCCATAATCGCTTTCCTTGACCCGAACTGGCGCATCTGGGTCGTAATATTCGCTGTTCCAACTGTTGCGACGATGCGTCATGGCGAAATAGATTGTAGCCAAAGAAATAGAAGCAAGGGCAATGATGACCTCGGTGGGGTTCGATTTATAGGTTTCGTTTGCCTTTTGTATTAAAGGCGCAGTGGATTTTGAGATTTGCGCAATAGCAACCAGAGCATGAGTCTGGAGAGATTCGGGGAGAAGAGTAATTAAATAATCCAGTGCATCACCGGATGCGACTGGGGGAGTATATTGCGAGGCCAGCTTGAAGGATGGGGCCGTTGTGGTCGTTCCAAAGACGGAACAACCAAACGGTCTTTGGGGCGTAAGAAACCAAGGAAAAACAATGGATAATTCCAAACACAGGTTTGGCGGTTTGCTCGTTTGAAAGGCCTTTCTTTATTGGGTGAATTGAGGTGGCGAGTGTATTACTGGCGTGGTCGTGACTCTGTTGATTGCTGGTAGGCCTCTGAAATAGTCGGATGGTATACCGCCTATTCTAATATTAACGGATATGAGAACAATCGTGAATGGTCGAAGAACGACGTCGATAATATATGGGGGAATTCGAAAGTGTGTTGTGAAAATGACAATCTTGCCTGGTGTAAAACAAGGCAAGAGTTAAGCTGTAGAAAAGGACAACTACCCACGATTGGGGAATGCCGAAGCACCAAAGTGAATGAACAGGTCGCTGTGGATATAGTTGATGCAGGCCTAGGATGTGGCTGCAGGTGGATACAACGTCGCTGTGTAGTACCAATTGGTAGATGACAACACTGCACTTTGTGAGCAAATGGCGATGATCACTTTGATGGTGGAAATGCGAAAGGTGATGAATGAATGAAAGAAGAGAATGAAAAACACAATTAGCTTAACACAAGTGAATATGTGGTAGCTTTCAGACACAGATGCACTTTCCGCGTGTACTAGTCTTGAACACCAATTTCCGGATGACTAAGCGACGCTACGTGGGTTCTAGCCCGACTTTGGTCTGTAAAACATGAAGGTCCAGTGAAGACACATTACAGGTAATATTGATGTTCATATGGACATGCATATGTACATATACATGTGACAGGAGAACAGATAGACATGTCAATTATACTCTTTTGGATAAACTGCGATTGTTCGGGAGCTGATCGGTTGACAGAATGACGAGTCAAGAGCTTTCAACTCGTACCTGCAGTACATACACACTGTATAAGAACACACGCATCATATCATAAAGCTCAATCCTTCGATAAGTCTTGTCTTTTAACTTTCTTTTTTTAAGATCTAACCAGTGCAGAGAAATTCCTCCCTGGGTCTCTCAGTAATTGGGATTTATACCAACTACTTTGATCCCACATCGTCCTTTCCCCCCATCAATTAACCTCTTGCATCTCGCTATGAGATACCACGCTTAAGCAGCAATGGTGACCTCAACCTCGACACCAGCCTCAATGTTGACAATGATAGACTTGACAATATCGGTGGGGGCACGGAGGTCGATGAGGCGCTTGTGGATGCGCATCTCGTAGCGGTCCCAGGTCTTGGAACCCTCACCGCAAGGGGTCTTGCGGGTGGTGATGACCAGGTTCTTGGTCTATGGGGGAGTTAGCCATCTGTTGCGTTGGTGGTGTACGGGTAATCCGGGACTAGAGGCTTGGATTAGAAAGAACTGTCCAGGTCTTGACAGAGCCGTACTCCAAGCTGGAAGCTTAGAATTGCTTTGTGTCACCCTGGTCGTAACTACAGTCCCATCCAATATAGCCTTCAGTCTCCGGGATATCCAGGTGGTTATCGGAGCGGGTAATCATACGGGAAGGCGGACGGGGCCCTTAACGGGGAGGTCCTTAGCGTGAGCACGGTCAATCAGCTCCTTGCAAACGCGCTCCAGAGACTGGACCTTGCGCGAAGTAAGGGTGATGCGGATCTTGTGAGACTTCTACATATCGAGGATACATTGTTAGCTCGAATTCCTCAAGAGCAGTTGAGAAACCCAGAGTAGCAACAAGACTATCTCTAAGTATCCTCGATGGATATAGCAAAGCATACCTGAGTCTCGGAGAACTCCTGCTTATCGTTCTTCTGGAGAGACATTTTGGCGATGGGATATCAAATGGAAAGGGATAAGAAATTAATTCCGTCAAGACTCGGAGCGAAGTTTTCAAATGCGTCACGGCAAAGTGATGGCGGTAATTTTCCAAAAGGTAGAAAGTCCAGGTTCGTCGGCTCAGGATTCTTGGTCCCCATATCCTCCGTCGTCAACATTGACCCCACTATTTTTCACCACCAATAGCGGCAGTGAGTGGTGTAATTTTCGTACAGGGATGTGATTTTTGAGGTTTTCGGTTTTTGTGGGTGTGGCGCACAATAGAAGTTACGCCACAGTGTCAACTGGATTCTCTATCGTTAGGGTATGTAACCCCATCACTAGAAACTACCAAAGGATGGAGTTGTCACCAGGACAGTCTGATTGACAGTCTGTGATACCTGCTTCTTCAGCAAATAACGAGCTTTCTCACCAACCACAACCGAAGATACAAAATGTAACATGACGAAAATCGACAAAGTCAAGTACAATGGAGGACAAACAATGGATTTACCGGAATTAGCAGTTATGACGTACCGGGTGTCCTCCGTTTGACAAGACCAGTTTTCGAATGTGTTGGTGGTGCCGTCAAGACTACGGGGCGATTAGTTTTTCTACAAGTTTTTCTTTAAATGGCCGTTGTATCCGAAAGTCTATGAGTCGGAAATTCCGGCTGGAGATGTATCGTTGGGCGGGTGTCGACACCGATGTATGTACATACACAAACAAAGTTGCCCGACCAAAGGGTTGGTTTTACATCTGAAACGTGCAAAGGTCTTACGTGGAGTGCGGGGCAAAGGGGCTTGAGTAGGCTTGAAAGGCCTGTGAAGATGACGTGAGCGAGTATCCGAGGGATGAAGAGGAACTTGCCACCGGAGTACGATTGATTTGGTAATTTAGGCCGACTAGAGGAAGTGTAAGAAGCCTCTGACATGATGTTCTAGACCTTTGCTTGCGTGTCTGGTTAATCTATGGTTATCATTGGTGCATACGGTGTAGACACCGATAGCCGCCAGGACGTATGCACATAAGCATATAGGATCGATCCAGTTGAAAAATGTTGGGTAAAGATCTGCAAGGTCGCGTTATTTTCCAAAAGCAGACGGTTCGGAGGTTCTGATTGAGTATTTTTCCGTAAGCCGATGGTGTAGACTCAATGTGGAATGATATCTCGTGAGTATTTGACAGTATCTATTCTTAGCGCTGACGGGATTCTCTATTTTAGAGTGTTGCCTTTCTGCCGTGGTGCTGTGCCGTTGTACCGCTGTGCCGCTGAACCACCGACAGAATGCACATCCAACGGAACAGCAGGAATGGTATAAAGAACAGACGTATTTTGTACTCGTATATGTACAATGAACATGAAAAGAGTGGTAGCTAGAGACAGTATATTGCACATAATAACATGGCATCATGTCCCAGACGCCTTGATCAAGAAACCTCGATGACGGTTGATCTTTCTAAATGGTTGTTTCGTAGATTTCTGTTGTCTCTATTGGGAGATCTCAGTGGGTCTCTGTGCATATACGAGAGTATGATATATGACCGAAAACAGTCATGGCCCAAGGAGTCACGGGCTGTCAGCATGAATTGAAGCGCCGGCGACTATGCACTTCCCAAGTAGACATGTGGGATGTTAGATGTCAGATTCTAGAGATAGGATTGTAAATATCATGCATATCTGCATTCACACGGTAGTCAGCGGCTTAGTGATATGTCTGTAAACCTCTATATCTGTGAATGATACCAGGCACATCTCCACAGCTGAGACTTAAAAAAGCCCGAAAAACAAACAATCCAACCAGAGGGGGTTGGTCCCTTGACCAGGAGAATTCATGCAATAAATATCTTCAATTCTAGACATGGTTCATTGGACAGAAAGTCTCCTGGCACTTGCAGGAACCATACAAATCAAAGCATACGGTAGAACCGATGACCATAGCAAAAGAGAATCATGTGTATGTAGTTTATGCGGTTGTCAGTGTAGTCAATGGTCGCCGTGATACCTAAATGGTTTTCTCAGTGACTAAGACATGAGGCCGGCAGACGGATTTGAGCTACTGCAGGAGAGGTTTCGTTGCACAGACTGACTGGCATTGTTGATTTTGATGTTTACGGTGAGTATAATTCTGAATGATTGAGGTGTATATGGTGTACACTGCTGTGTATCTGTGTATCTGTGTAGACGGCAGACTTTTATTGTACTACTTTAACGGCAACATGGCAATAGGATTCACAGACGATCCGATTTGTGTGTATTTATATGGTAGGTGGTCAAATTCTTACGCGGGGAAACTCCCTGACATGGCTTTGTTTAGAAAATTCCCTGACCTTCTCCAGTTCTTCTAGGACCCTAGCGTTTTTTGAGAAACACCGTAAAGATCAGTTCTAACCGGGGCGCGCGACACTAGTGATTCTAGACCGCCACATGTATCCTATCAAGCATACAAAGCCTCGAACAAAGCCTTTGCCGCGTAATAGCTTGTATGTAGTTCGTGGCTGGCATACTCACATATATATGTCTATACACTGATACTTCTAGATATGTCTCGACTTTGTCATGATCTTCATTCGTTACGTTCAGTGGTGGAATCTAGCCCCGCTAAGCCTAGAATGTGGAGTTTGGCAGCCATCTAGGATTCCTCCTCGTTGTGGCTTATACAACAAGTAATCAGTCTACTGACTTTTACCTCGTATTGTTAGTATAGAAGGCAAATTGACCTAAAGTGACAAACAGCCAAGACAAAAAAAAAAGGAGATTGTCTGTCACTTACATATGTGCACGACACGACGCCACAAAAGGGGCAAGATATCAAAAGTAGTGGCGTTGTTGTCAAGCAGTTTAAGCCAGTGGATTGGCTGTTTTTCAAGTTTTGTATGGTGGTTTGACTACTTGAAACAGTAGGTTTTGATATCCATAGTTGCCAATCATTCAAAGCTAGTAAGACAAGGTCTGATTATCCTAAAAAGTTACTGTCCCGCGACCCACTTACACAGAATCGGTGATACCTTTAGAGGCCTCGTAGGTTTCCGATATTCTCTCATCTTGATCCGTGGAATGTAGAACTCAAGTGCCGCCAGAAACTTTCTTCACCAACAAAATCCTTCTAACAATAAACCAAAAAAAAGGACCAAATTTATCAAAACCCAGTGGGCGGGCGGGCG
>MJMS01000131.1:2982-47609 GCA_002018275.1 Huntiella bhutanensis
TTAGCTTGTTTTCTATCCCCTATAATTATTCTTTATTTTTTTTTCTCTCCATCAACACTTTCTTCAGAATTTCTTGATCTTCAACAGCCTTTCTTCATCGACTCACTGTTTTCTTTACAACCCTCTTTAACATCATTATCAATCATCTTCAGTTTGAGTTCCTTTACCTTTTACTCTCCTCATATGTTTAAGCATTCGCTTCCCCCCTTCAAACATTTATTTTCTATCAAATAACATACATCAACTACCTCCTTCTTCAAAATGACCGTCAGCCCCGCTTTCATGAAGGCCGCCCTCAACTGCGGGCAATCATCCTCCAACGTCAACAACTTCCCCGCGTTCACCGCGGAACAGGCCCGCAGAGTCCGGACCATGGGTAGTCTTTCTTTTATCCTGAACCCCGTCGTTAGCCCCGTCGTCGCTGCCCCCGTCGTCACTGCCCCCGTCATCGCTACTCCCGCTGCCGATGATGAAGTCGACGATCAAGTCGATGATGATGTTGATGATGAGACATTCCGGGAGGCATTTGATAACAACATCTTGACTACCTACGACGACGCCACGACCATTTTGTCTCAGCTGGACATGGCCGACATGTTTCCCGAAGACGCCGTGTCTTCTGACCACTCTGAGACCTCGCCTTCCCCCAATAGCTCTCGGTTTCTTCGTGATGGCACCACGCCTCGCCGTGTCACTCTCCCTGACGTTGGCGAGGTGATTGAAACCGCCAACGAGCTCGCAAATGACAACGACATGGAGCAGTCTGTCGCCGAGTTCTTGGGCCTTGATTTCCTCGAGCATCCTGACTTCGGTTATGAGGATGATGTCGATGTCGAGGACGAAATGGAGGTTGATGACGACAGCGGTATGGATCTTGATTGCGACGATGCTATGGACGTCGATGAGCAGACCGACTCTCCTGAATCCCAGTAGATTCAACACTGGGCGACATTCACACATCAATAGTTCCGCGGGGTTCCCATCGGTTCGGAGTTCTGTTTACTACAACTCGATGTGTTACAACACCATTTCGTCATGCATTTCCCCAACAAAAGCCTTATGTTTTATTTTTCAGAATCCTATTAGATAGAGTCGGTGTGTTAGCTCTATGTACATGCTAGTTTAGTTATTTTGTTTTGATAAAAAGTTTACTTCCCCATCCACAGTTACACTTCTATCAGGCACCATGAATCAATATAATGACCTACACTCCTGATGTTTGTATATCCACCAGCCCTCGTCATGTCAAATACCATCTCCTTGCTTGTCTGTTGTGCCCAGTAGATTCTACTTAGCCTGGCCATCGAACGCCGCCATTTGCGGTTTATTTCGGCGTTCATGGAATTCGGAGTTTCAAAATATACATTACACCCCCTCTACAAATTTAGGGCTACTACAAATTTTACTTCGTTATTTATTGAACTCTGGAGGGACATCGTCTAAATTCGCGAGGCACATGATCAATAAATCCTCAAGTCAAGTGAATCTAGTACAGCAAAGCTTTCTCATGCCTCTTGAATGATATCATATTTTTTTCTGTGCCGCCGCCCCGCTGATAGCGGGGTTGGATCCTGGAAATGCAAATTCTGAAAATGGTAACAGATGTTTTCTCACGACCGAATGTTTAGTTCGAATTTACTTGTTGATGATTCTTGATTGGCGGCCAGCTATGCACTAGCACGTAACCAATGTCTGATAAGACCGATGAAATAACTGAGACAGGCCCTATCAAGCCTACTATTGTCAACCTTTTTGCCTCTATGTCTGGGGAACCTATCTAGCTTGATGAATGCCGAGCCTAAGATCTTTCGACTGGTTAGTCGATTGTGAAAGGAGCCGCTAGGGCCGACCTGCCGAGTTGAGACATTTCTCTAGTGTTATGCCGAATTGGCTAGTATTGTAGCTCTTTTCGCTCCTTTGACATTTTCAACCCAGTCTATGTACTTACATCCTGTGTATGTACAGACAGTATTTTCCTTTTATCTTCTTTTCGTACGTTCACCTGTATCCCCTCGCAGTATTAAAAATATGTTTCTTACCAATCAACACGACTCATAATGAGAGTAACGACAAAAAAAAACACAACTCATCACAAATTCCTTGTAGATTCTTCCGCAGAATACTCTTCCCACTACTCAACCGTTTGCCACCTCCTGACGCGTCTCTCTCGGACAACGAATTTGAGACTGGCCTAGAGCCTATTCCTCACAACGCCTTCGCATATCTCAAGAGCCTCCGTCAAAACGGAAAGTTTCTGTGGGTTTCCATGGCTTTCGATGCCAATGACGTGCTGTCCACTTCGAGGTTTTCCAGCATCCTCAGTGACAACCATACGCCGTGTACCGTTAGACTCTCCTCTCTCTGTCGTCTTTGACTGCGCAGCGAGGAACATCTTTTTCCAAGCGTTTCGATTCTGGTGTCGCTAGCTTTAACTGCTTCAAAGGCGTGGGGTTTGGATGTCAGGACGAAGACGAAGAAGTGGCCTTAGAGGGTAGTGGCTTAAACTCTAGGAATAATGATCCTAAGCCGGTTATCTCCAGGGCTTTTGGTTCCTTTGGTTTTCCGTGTTCTGGATCATCGAACTAGGGCACTTCCATCTACTTCCAGTTTCACAGTGTACATTTACCCCATTTTTGTCTTCATGTGTATCTAAACTTTTGCGTTGTTTTTCCATACAAAGTAGGGTTCTACCACCCAAGTCCCTCGATCTATCTACCGCTATACAGCAATTCCACGACGCCTATCACATAACTACAAATTCAGATCACGCAACATGCAGGCTCGACAAGTGGTTTCTAGATCTCAGGTTCAGCAGGATTATCCACGTTCAAACGACTTCCAAGTGCCAACTGAAACAGGGCCAACAAAGACCTTCCATCAGTCTCGTCACGAAACTCAGACACATACAATCCAGTCCTTGTCACAATTTAGTAAATTAATAACCTAGAAACCACCGACGGAACAACCCAGAGTGCCGTCCAGTGGCATCGGGTCTTCACGGAGGATACGTGGTGACGTAAGTACAATGCACTATGTACCTTCTCTTAAATGTCTCACAAGTTCGTGTCTATTCCCAATCTGGATGACGTAGAGAACGAGTTAGAATTTGGAAATGGTAGGAGGCAAGATTTTCTCCTATGTCTCACTGGCCTTCCACTTCAGTTTAGCCAATTTCGCATGCCGTCTGGGTCTAGTTCTTTATAAAAGAGCTTCCGGTGCCATGGAATTACTCGCCGTCCTTTTTTATTTTCTTTCGTTTCAGTGTCTTCACTCAGCCTACAACCTTCTTCATCGCAAACATTATATTTGCCGCAATGTAAGTACCAAACATCACATTTGCGCAAACTATAAAAGCTCTAACAAACATCTATAGTTTACCACCGAATTCAATCAACATGTCTTCGGATCCTTCTTCCTCCAAGTCTGCCGGTAATGGCGGCAACCGGATCCCCCCGGCGATGACTCCCCCTGCCACTCCAGACAGCCCCTCCAGCACCGGGTCTGGCATCTGGTTTAACGCCGCCACAGCCCATAACGAGCGCACCAGCCAGGGACCTTTGCGCCTTGATCCCCGGCGTCCTTTTAGTCTGGTCGCCGCCCCCGGGACTTTCCGTATGCCCACTCTCCCTGGGCGTCGTGCCAACCGTAGGCCCCAGAAGACTTCCAACCACGTGAACCCCACTAGCGTGCACACTTCCAATCGTGTCCACGGTGCGCTTGTTATGACGTCCTATCCCACCGTAGGTGAGAGACAGGAGTGGCTGCCCGTTGTTGAAGAAGGTCAGCGTGCCGATAACGAAGATATCAAACACTTCATGAACGTCCATCGCAGACAGAACATGACTGCCATGCACGCTCAGAGACGCACGCGGATGCACACCGCTATGAACGCTCGCCAACAGGCTCGGGCTCTTGATGAGATTGTTTCGGGTTTCGACGAGCTTTCTGTCGCCGACAACAATGACCGCGATGAAAATATGGCCGACGACGAGATGGATAGCGCCCCTCAGGAGGGGTCTGGTGCCGATGCATTGGTTTCTTCGGGTGGTTTCAAGTCTAACTTGTAAAGGTAATTGGACTCAGCATCGTCAGAATAGATAGGAATGAAAAATGTTTTTTACGAACAATATTGACAACTTAATCATCATTTTAAGAACTAACTACACATCTACCAACCTATGTCGTCTACAACACATACACCTACCCCATAAACGCTGCCATTGTAATAAACATGCATACCACATAAATCCGAGGTCGACACTGTGAAGACTCTCCCTTCTTAAACCAATCAGGCCAATCGTTGCCTGCATCATAGTCAGAACTAACATCCGAATAACGAGGGTATCCAGTTCCCGAGCACCCGTCAACAGTTCCAAACGGCCGAGACGAAATAGTCCGCGTAGTCCAGTACACTAATTGAACCAAGGAGATAATGTGAGATGGTGGCCTGGAAGCATAGACCGTACCCAAGAGACTACCAACAGACAACGCACCCTTCATCACCAACCGGTTACCGGAAGGGGCCCGTAATGGCTGAAGTAACAAAGGTAGTGTAGGCTGATGTTTGATAGGGGGTGACAGAAGGGACAAGGGAAGAATCAGATGGGGTAGATGTAGGGGGGATGGTACCTGTAACTGCACTGTGGTAATCAGTGGCCGACACACTCGTATCGACAGAGGTGGAAGTGGGTGTTCCGGTCGCTAAATAGCCATCAGCAGATGACGTCTCAATGGGCGGCAGCGGCGTCGCATCACCGTAGATGCTCGCGCTTGGGGAAGTAGGCTGAACAGGCCAAGACGTACCGGTCGTCGGAACCGACGATCCAGGGATCCCACCGTATGTGTCACCACCGTCGCAGGAGCCGGACGGGGGCGTCCCGGCGGTTTGCTTGTCGACGCTATTTCCGGGGTTAGGAAAAAGGACATCGGTGCCTTCGGTGACTGTACAGCCCGTGTTCATGTTGGCGCGGAAGATGGCGGGGTAGGCGGCGAGTGCGTTGGTGGCGGATGTGGAGTCTGTGGGTCCTGATCCGGTCACGGTTACATGGGCACAGTTACCGTATACTTCACGGTTGCCAAGCTTGTTGTACCAGGTCCAGGCGAACAGGACGGTGTCAGAAGAGGGTGCGTCGGTTGGAATGGGGACTTGGTAGGTCGAGTCGCCGGTGGATGCGGGACAGTTACCGATGATGCTGTGGACGACATGCCAAGAGGCACCCTTGTCATAGGACATGGAGAACTGGCAGGAGCCTCCGCCGTGGATGGCACCGCCGGTTATGGTGATTGGTTGGGTGGTACCGGCGGACCATGTGGCTACGGATGCGCCTTCGGGGTCGCTGAGGAGAGTCTCGTAGCCTTTGCATGGGAAGTTGGAGCCATCTTTGGATAGAGGATTCGTCATGTCGTAGTCAGGTGAGGTGCTTATAGAGCTGTACTTTGAGCGGAAGGGGGTTGGTGACTTCATCTCCATATGGGCGGATGCCAAAAGCGGCATGATAAGGAAGGGTAGGGTAGACAGAAGCATTTTGGATCGCTGGGTGGTGGTAGTGTCGTCGGTGATGTCGAATGATGATGTTCCAAGATCGTGATAACTTCCAACAGCCTCCTCCACCTCTCTTATATGCTGACAAAACCGACTCCCTGCCTTCATCTGGAATGCTCAAACAATCCAAATACTAATGGCCGGAAACCCACCCATTGTAACATCCGTCCCATACTGTTCAACAAGATCCACCCTCCACGCGTCCCCAGCACCCTCCCAACCTGCCCGGCCATCCCCTCAATCCCATCCGTCCCAAATATAAGACGAAACAGCACAATACCGCAAGGGAAGCTGCATCGCACGGAATAATCTAGATGTAAGTATCGGCCAATGTTTCCCTTCTTTCCTTCTTTTTCTTCTTCTCGATCATAATCCCACAATATCCTCCCCCAGTTGTGTGCCTGCATAGGGCCGGATCGTCAATGTCGGGTATGCCGTGTAATCCGAGCATCTTGCACCCCTACATAACAGGGAAAGTCATTGCGGCATTGCTCGGTTGAGGTCTGATTTAGTGTAACGAGATACACAAAGGAGTTCATGGTTCAAGTTCCTAATGTCCGTCTTATCGCTTATCTAACCCTTGCCCCATATTAATTTTCACCGCCAAAGCGGTGAAGCGCTTACAGTGTTCTAATTGGTCGAAATGAATTACTGGCTTCAATGCCGGCAGAAAAAAAGTTTGAGCGACGAAAAAGTTATGGTAATTTTTGCAGTGCAAAGCCGTTGGTGATAGAGGCAGAAAAAGGAGATCAAACACTCGTACAGTTACTATTTGTTAATCATTGCATTTTTCCTTTTTGACTGTTTGCATATCCGAAGTCAATATTGACTTTTAGACTTTCCAATAGACCTATCTTGTCTCATTGATACCCCAAAAGCCCACCACACCCGCACCGCATCGAGTTCGCGATCCGCACATCTACATCCCCACTAACCCGCCTCCAAAACACACACAAACCGATCACAATGGCCCCGGCGACCAAGCGCAAAACCCCTTCCAAGGTGGCCACTCCCCGCCTCCAAGGCTCCGCGAAACCCAGCACAAAAGCCTCCGTCAATGAGTCCCGAGCCTCCGTCACCACCACCGACGCCCCACACAAGAAGCGCGCACCCATTGAGATCTCGGAAGACGAGCCCACTGATTCCGACGATGACTCTGTGACTAACGACACCGACATCGCCATGGCCGACGAGGCCCCCGCCTCCCCCGACGCTGAAGACCCCGAAGCCCCCACCTTTGGTGACCTGATTAACACCCCCATTGACGTCTCCGCCGCTCTCTCCACCGCCAAGGCTACCCGCACACCAGCCGCCGCATCCACCACTACGATTGCCGCGCCCTCTCTGTCGTCCCTCGCTACTGTCCTGTCGCAGGCTCTGCGCACCGATGATGCTGAGCTCCTTGAGAGCTGTTTCGCCGTTGCCAACCCCTCGGCCGTCCGCGCCACCATTGAGCGCTTGGACAGCGGTCTCGCCGGCTCTCTCCTGACGAAGCTCTCCACCCGTATTCACAGACGGCCGGGTCGCGCCGGTGCCCTGCTCCAGTGGGTGCAGTGGACTTTAGTCGCACACGGAGGCTCCCTTGCGGCGCAGGGCGAGGTGATGGAGAAGCTTGCGATGTTGCAAAAGGTTCTTGCGGAGCGGTCGCGCGGTTTGAATAGCTTGTTGGTACTCAAGGGAAAGTTAGACCTCCTGGAGCTTCAGATGCAAATGCGCAAGCGCATGCAGGGCAAGGATGGCCGGCGCGGCGCTGACGAAGATGACGAGGAGAATGTCATCTGGGTTGAAGGACAAGATGCCGATGTGGCTCACGGTGCGGCTGATGATGATGAGGAGATCGACGAGGTGCCCGCGGCCAATGGCATTTTGGGAGATTCTGACGAGGAGGATGACGATGAGGAGTTGAACGAGGAGGACGATGACGAGGATGAGGACGATGAGGACGATGTCGACCACAGTGACGTTGAGGACTCGGGTGATGAGGACGACAGTGATAACGATGCGGCGCCGCCAAGCAAGGTGCGGAAGACGGGTAATGGATTCACCAAGTCGAGATAAGAGGTCGACTAGTGTGGTAGTCTCAATCGTTTTGTTTCCTGTTCTTATTTGACTTGCTGGCGTTTACGGGTGTGTCGAAAAAGTTATAATACACACATATTTTCATCATGACGTTGCAGTTTTCAACCCTAAATTTTAGTGCAACACGAATTTTCTGCATACCAAATGAGGATGGTCGCACTTTCAATAGTGTACCTGAGTTGAAGAATGGCACACATCCGATGTCTTGGTTGTCACATCCTTTCAAAATCCTTTAATGGATTCGCATGCCATTGGGTAATATCATCATAAATTCAAAACAAAAGAAACACAAGATCTTAACTTTGGACCTCGCTATGTCATTATAGACTAACAAAAAAAGATACAGGATATCAAACGCAAGAACCAAGCACTTTATCTAATCAACAGCACGCCTCCAAACATTAACCTCCAGACATTATCCCCAAAGATGAACAAGCGATTACATAGCATTCATAGCTTCCCGCTTGGCAGCGCGAATAACCGCTCTCTTGGCCTTGCGCTCCCGCTTGGCGGCACGAGCGGCACGACGGGCAATACGGCCTTCCATTCTTGCGAGCTTCTCAGCACAGTCGGGGCTAACGGCACCAGTGCCGGTAGGAGAAGCGGCGCCGGATTTGGTGGCAGAGGCAGTGGTAGAAGTAGCGGCACCACTCTCAGAGACGGGGACGAGAATTGGGGAAGGAGTCTCATCGGGAGCAAATGTAGCGCCAACGCCAGTGGCTCCCGTGCGAGTAGCGCTCGAAGAGGCGGTGGTAGTAGCGGGGACAGAGGTGGAGGAGGCCTTGGTAGAAGAAGCGGACGAGGCCGTGGTGGAAGTAGCCGAAACGTTGTCTTCAATGGTGCTGAAGATTGGGCTAGGGGTCTGACCCGAAGTGAAGCTGGCATCAACACCAGTGGCACCATCATCGTTACCACTAATCTGGGTGGCCGTAGCAGCAGAAGAGGTGGTAGCACTGCTACCGGCGTCAGTGACAACCTCGAAGATGGGGGTGGGAGTCACGCCGTCAGCAAAGGTGGGGTTAACACCAATGGAGATGCCGGAAGGCAGTGCAGCAGAAGTGGTCGCAGCAGCAGTAGTAGTAGCAATGACAGAGGTGTTGCTAGCAATCAAGGCCACGGTGGTGGAGTTACTGAACAAAACATCGGTGGAGGGGTTGACGTAGGTAGTGGTAACGGGACCAGTGGCGGTGACAGTCATGGTGATGACATCGGTAACAGTCTCGAAAATGGGCGAAGGAGCGACACCGTCGGCAAAGGTGGGCTCGGTACGGTTGCTAGCCTTGTCGGAGATGGAACCAGTAACATCAGCGGCAGAAGCACTGGTGGTGGTAGAGTCACCAACAGGCTCAAAGACTGGAGACGGGGTCGACCCGGCAGACCACGTGGGTTCGACAAACTTACCAGCCGCAGCGGCAGTCGACGATGACGAGCTAGAGGCACGGGTGCGGCTCCGAAGGGTGGTAGCGGTATCGGTAGGGCTGGCGGTAGTAGCACCATCAGTGTTACCTCCATTGTTACCCCGGTTACGACCATTACCGGTCTTGTTCTTTCTCCGGCCAGTGGTGGTAGCGACGGCGGTGGAAGTAGAATCGTCAGTCAAAGTAGTGGCAGCAGCGGAAGTAGTCGAAGTAGTGACGGCGGAGGAGGTGGTAGCAGCACCGGTAGCAGTGTCAGTGACGTCTTCGAAGATTGGCGTAGGGGTAACACCGTCGGCAAAGGAAGGTTCGGCGCGAGCACCGACGGCGGAGGCGGAAGCGGAAGCCGCGAGGGAAAGGATAAAGGCAATAGAGACACGCATGGCGATTATGTTAATAGTGACTCGTAAAGATGAAGCGAATAGGCCGGCTAATAGGTTGGGGAAAGGAACAGAGGCAGTGGGCTGTGGATATGAACAGCACTGTGGTGGTAACCAGTACAACAGCGAGTCGGGATATGAAGAAGAGCTTGGTGGGTATCAAAAAAGGAGAACCGCGGTCGAAAGAATCAAACAAATAAACCAACAGAACCAGTCCGTCACGAAGAAACAAGTGAAGAACAGACAAGAAAGATACGTGCAAGCACACTCAGTCAATATGTCAAAGAATAAAATGAAAGAAAGATCAAAGTTGATGAGTCGACGATGAACAAGGCCGAAGGCTTAACTATTGGTCAATGAGCACAACGCAACAAACAGAGGGGAAAAAAAGGAAAAGAAAAAGAGAGACAAAATAATGAATGAATGAGAAGAGAATAAATCTTATAGAGCAAGTCCACAGTCAAAGAAACACGACAATGATGACGCTGTTCGAAACGACCAAGTCAAGCAACAAAGCGAAGAAGCGAAAGCAAAGAAGGGGGGAGAGAAGAACGGAAAGAGGGATTACGCACACGTCTGCTTAATTCTGTGACACTTGAAAAAGAAAAAGGAAAAGGAAAAAAAAAAACAAGAAGAAGGGGAGAGGAGGAAAATAAAACTAGCACGGGAGACACACGTATTGAATGTGTCAAAGTGGTGGACAATGCCCGGCAGATATCTAGACCATAGCTTGGTTCTTGGGTTATGTGATCCTGGATTGGACGGGTTTTTCAGTGGCAGCGGAATCTGGATGCATGGGGGTTACTGGTCTGTGTTTTGAGTTTGAAGGTATTTACGTATGTATATACATATGTACATACATATTGACGGAAATGCAACAAGCCGGATTACCGTCGGAATAGAATACGCCTTTGTTTGAGAGGAATGAGGCTTACATTTTGAAGTGGGCGGTATGGTTGACGAGGATAGTTCCAGGTGGTAGTTTCTGGTTCCTTGGGTACGAAGCGACGGCGGATAGAGGAAGTATTGTTTCATCGTATTAGGTCTATTTTCCAAGCCTGTGGGTAACTTTTAACTTTGGATGGGCGGGTAATCATGTCAATATCATCAGTCAATATTTCCTGTTTGTCCATCCCAACATATATACCATCTATCTATAAACCCATTCCAGAACCTAATAAATCATCATACACAACTCATTATCAAAATGTCTCCATCTTCACTCACTCAAACTCAAACTCATATGCCTCCTAACATCCCAAACCGCCCAGTCCAAGCACCGCGCCAGGGTCCGTTTCACAACCCTATCCTCTCACGAACCCCCGCGTCCCCTTCACGAACTCAATCCCCACCAAGCCCGCAAAAAACTCTCAAATCACGAACAAAAGAAAACGAGAAATGATCCTCCGTTCCTGGCGATCCAAGACCAGACCACTGATATCTCATATTCTTCTCGGTAGTACATCATGAACTATACACATCTTCATATACAGAACAACCGCCAATGTCTTAAAATCCTGTGATACCATGTCAAAAAATCTCCATCTTAGCGCCAATCCAGCGCCAAAATGGGCCACCTACAAACAACCTAATTGAAGCATATAAATCCCTTCTTAGAAGCTTCTTTTCTCCCTCCCTCCTTCCTTCCGTGTCACATGTGTTGTACATTCCATGTCCTCCCGGCTCACTCGGCATCCATCAAGAGAAGTCGGTACCAAGACGGAACACAGTAAAACGAGTGCATGTATCAAACACATAATCTAAAGAAAGCTTGTCACTCCCTATATCGGCATGATTTTGTGGTGCACATGCATTTGGTTAATAAAACATTGAATGATATTGGTTCCATGGTACTCATCCGAAGAAGCGACGGAGAAATGTTATTTAGTCAACATACGAAACAACCAGGTTTTCCCCTCAAAATCAGATGTACAATAGTAGGGTTAATTGTTTTAGTATTAACCCACATCACGTAGCATATGACACCGATCATCACCAAACCACTCGGGCATCAACGCAACTAAATAAACAAAAAAAAACTAAACGCTTGAAAACAAAAACAGTAATAATAATAACATTAAACAAAAAATGTCACCGCCGTCTCACAGTAGTGTCTAATTCTAGATCCATCAACACCAGTCCTGTCTATCACATCTTCACGTCCTCCGCCCACCATCGCTTAGTCTAAATACTGAGTACAAAGCAAGAGAAAAAGAAAATCAAAACCCAAGAGCAAGCAAAGCAACCCAGAAAAAGTCATCCATCTCTCTATATGAGCATGTCTCTGTACGCAGTACGCATACAATGTGTATCATCTAGTAACAACAAAAACCAAACAAACTCAAAAAAAACCAAAAAGCCCAACAAATAATCTCAAAAAATAATAAAAAAGGGCATAATCAGAACAAATAAAGTGAAAGAAACGTCATGTCAGCGTCCCCGTCACAGCTAGCGAGGGTTTAACGACAGGTTCTGCATCGCATTAGGCATCCAATCAGCACCCGGATTTTGTTGACCACCTGGTCCCATATGGCCGCCATTGCCTTGTAGCTGTGGAGAAATCTGGCCGACGGGAGACCCGCCATTGCCCATCATGGCACGTGGCCCTGTGCTGAGAGAACCATCTTGAGTCCATGGACCTGATGGCGGTGCTGCCATGGGGGCATTGTTGTATGGGCTGGATCCACCACGGGGTGAAGACCCGTATGATCCAGAGTAGCCGGGCATACCCGGAATATTTGCTATGCTGACTCCATTGTTCATGGCATTTGGATTACCAACGTTGACATTGCCGTTGAATATTGACATATTAGGCATTCCCATACCAACATATCCGCCCATATTGGGCATTTGACGACCCCCCATGTTGTGTGGTGTCATGTGAGCGTTGACTTGTCCCATGGAACCAATGGCTCCTTGCTGGTATTGCTGCATTTGTGGCTGGTGCATGTTTTGCTGCATCTGCTGTTGAATGCTATGTTGGTTAGGCATCTGTTGTTGCTGTTGTTGTTGCTGCTGCTGCATTGGCTGGACTGAGACTTGTGATGGTCTGCGTTCGGTAGAACCGCCACGGCTGGAGGGTACCGCACCAGGACCAACACCGCTTGGCGCCTGGATACCAATCGAAGGAGTGGCAAAGGAAGCTGGGTTGATAGCAGACATCCAAATACGCGTCTTGTAAATTTTGAACAAGTCTGTTACCAGGGAATTGAAGTTGATGTAGTTGTCGGCAAAGTAATAGAACGTAAGCTTCTTCCAGTCCATCTGGAACTCAGCGTCAAGAATCTCCATGTTAAGACCGTGCTCCTTGACCTTTTGCATACACACACGCTTTGCCTTGGCTTCGCTACCCTCCTTCTCGCGGAGTGCCGTAATCTCATGCTGGAGTGCCAAACGCTTGATAAGTTTCGGCTTGAGCTCACCGGAAACTGGTTCTTGCATGTGGTGTGGACCAACAGGGCCCATTCCACCGACAGTACCAGGCGGAATCATATTTGGACCGGGTGCGACCACCGAACCATCCTGAACAGCCTTGGCATTTTGCGAATACATCATAAGCCACTTGTAGTGCTCTTCGGCGTAGTGCTCCTTGAGCTCCTTGGCAGCCTGCCAGTCAACATTGATCTTGGCCACAGTACCCAAGTCAGTTCCACGATCGGCCTCCACAATTACCAAATCGCCAGCCTTGACTTCCAAGCCGGTACCTTCCTGAATGTAGAAGACATCCGCGCGGGTGCACTTGAACAAAACAACGTGAAGCAATTGGTTGTGCCGAGGCTGAGAAATTGGGTACGAAGGGTGATGAGGTGAAGTGGTACGACCGCCGAACTGATTGTGCATCTGGTTGAATTGGTTGAACTGGTTTGGGAACACTCCACCAGCAAGCTGTTGCTGCTGGGGAGAGGAGACGAGACTGCCGGGACCAAAATAAGTGGGGTTGATGGCAGCACGAGGAGCTATCAGATAAAAGTTAGTTAACAATAAGGTAGGTATCACAAGAAGGGACAACTTACCACCAGTAGTGGCGTCAAAGGTCAAATTAAAGTCAGCAGGCGACTTCATGTCGCTCATACTGGCTTGACGGCCCAAAACACCCATGTTTGGAGCACCAGGCATGGTTACTGGAACTTCATTAAGGTTGGTGATTGATGGCTGGCGAGCTGGAATCTCCGCAGCAAACGAGTGGCGGCGACCTGATGGTCCAGTCTCGCCATTGAAACCTGCACTCGATTGCCAGAAGTGGCGACTCTTGGCATCCATTTTACGGTCCACAGAGAACCCCGAACGATAAGCAGTGGGAAGAGTGTACTCGCTAAGACGGCGCCCCATAGACTTCTTGTTCGCGTCCATTTCATCTCCATTCTCGTCGATTTCATCAATGGCTGAATCTTCGGGGCGGAAGCCAATACCCTGACCAAAGGCGGACGTAGTACGAGGGCGACGGGCAGTTGCAGCAGCATTTTGGTAATGCAGCTGTTGCTGGCGCAAGAGGGCGTTCTCACGTTCCAGCTTCTCAATGCGCATGGCCTCGGCCGACGGGTAGATGCCGGCCGATTTAGGGACGCGCTGCATAGGGTCAACGACCTCTTCGTCCTCATGCAGATTCTCAAGCGTACCCTCAGTCAAGTCGCCCAACATGCTAGGCCGGGACGAGCGATGAGGGATGCCAGAGTGAGGCATACGAGGACGTCCTCCAATCACACCAGCTGACGATTCAAGTTGCCCGACTGAATATGACTGCGACCGATACGTCTTAGGCGTCGGATGCAGAGGAATGGAGAAGGGGAACTGGCTCCCGCCGTTGACATTTGTAGCAGTTGGCGTCTGTGAAACTGAAGTAGGGTCGGCAAAGAATGTGCTTCCCGTAGCGGTCAATGGGGCTACAAGATTTGGCGAAGCCAGATTATCAGGCCGACGGGAAAAAGACTCTCGCCGGTCCGTGTTACCAGCAGTTGGCGTGGATGCATTGGACCAAATATCCTTGCCTCCGCCCCACGAGAGAGGGACGCGCGGAAGCCCGGCCGAGGCGGGGTGAACATTCCAGGTGGAGTCGAAACCAGGGGTGTTGGGGTTGGAGCTGGTAGGAGACATGGTCAACGGGCCGGCAAAAGAGTGCTTACGGGGCAAACTGTGCATCGGCGACGAGGTTTCGGCAAGCCACGACATGCGACGGGCATGGGGCTTTGCCATGGAACCGACGGGCCCGGGGCCTACAGCCGAGCCAATGGCCGAGATAGGCTTGCCAGTTTCATCAAGAGCACCATGAAGATCGGTCTCGTCCTCACTACTGAGTAATGCATCAGAGTCGGGAGTCTGTGTGCGACCATTGCGGCCAAGGTTGTGGAATTGAGAGTTTTGGGCTGAGTGGAGATTGCTGCCCGGCGCAACACTAAATCCGGCCGACATTTTGCCACTATTCGCCGGAGAGGCGGTGGTGCGATTATGAGGGTGAGACAGCCCGCTCATTCAATAGGTACAGGCTGAAGCTGTTCGCGAGCGGACGAACGAGCTTATAATAGTATTGTGGGATTAACAGAAAACAGGCGATTCTATAGTGCGCGTTTTTTTGGCGGCTGTGGTTCGGTGGTAGTCGAGATGTCTCGCCGGAGACTCGGGGTGGCGAAATAACTAATGGAGGCCGTCAATATCGGCTCGCAAAAACGGCCCTCTTGAAACGGGTATGGTATGACGGGAGAGAGAAAACGGGGGATAAAGCGTCAATGTGTGATGAGGTGTTTGTCGGTCCACGATTGTCAATTCAGAGCCACACAAGACAACTAGCGACAGCAAAAATACAAGCAGATACAAGAAGCCAGGTGTTTGCGCAATAAATTGCAAAGGGAATGGATGTGGTTAAAGAGGAAGCGACAAATGCGAGGGGAAAAGTCGAGGCCAAGGAAGCGAGAAAACACAGACAATGAATGGTTGATGGAATGGAACAAGCGAAGGGCAACGCAGACAGGGCGGTCAAAGAGAGTGGTTTGCGGCCGTCGTCGCCATCGAGGGTTCAGCAACAGACGATAGCGCGGACGATGCAAAAGAAAGAGTGCTGTGGAAGTACAGCAATATTAACGGATTTGAAGTGGCAAATTATCTGGGGATATATGTAATGGACAATAAATCTGGTCGCCGGCAGGAGTTAGAAAGGCGAATGATTGACGGTCTTCTGGCGGATGGTGATGTCGAGGAACGGGCAAGCAATCAAGACAGCGATGCCGATAAGCGACAGGGGGAGGAGCTACAAGCAGACAAGAAATGGATGGTTGGTTAGCGTTCGGGGGCGGACATTATAGCGGTGTTCGGGGTGTGGGTTACAGCAGTATTCAGGGCACTATATGTGCTGGATGTGGTACCGACATGCACTAGCGCCAGGCGTCAATAGCGCTTGACAGGCCTGTAACAAGACGTTACAGAGCTATACGGGTACAATCAACGCGAATACCAGGACCACGGATCCAAGATCACGGCGGACAGAGCGGGAAAGGAAGATAGGAAAAAAGGGAGCACAGATATGGAGAAAATGTGAATTTCCGACCACGATGCGCACACCGGAATAAGAAACACCAGGTGACGACATGGCAGAAACCAACACAATGGTGGGAGTTCGTTGGAGATGGATGGGTAGATTTGGCGGCATATCTCACGGCACACTTGGAAGCACATTCAATAGACTAAGCCAGGGTGTGTTGCCTAAGGTGGGCATTTATTGAAATAGTTCCCCGGTCAAAAATGCAGCACAAGGCCAGGTCGGCAAGCAGGGGGGACAGACCGACCAGTGGGCCATGACGAGGGTAGGTGTTCGTGGTCGACTTGACTTGAACCGTCGATAACTGAAATGGACGGAAGATGGAGACAACTTTGTGTCTGTGAATCCATAATCTGGGGATATGAATTGGGAAACGTGGAGAAAAATGGACTCGGACTGAAAGGTGGGATACAACAATTACCTTTTCGGTGTGATGGCGTCTAGTGAAGTGGATTGAGTTACCAGGGCTCAGACAGTGACTTTCTTGATCAGGATGGTGATGGACAGGTTCCAGCGTCGATGTTGTACATATGTATGTACATGGACGCACGTCAGAAGATTGTTGTACTCTGCTCTGGGTGTATCAAATCGGGGACAGGGGCGAGAATGAGAAAAGAAAAGAAGTGTGAAGTTTGAAGGGAGAAAGTGAGAAGAAACTGTCAGTTTATGGCGGGGACGTTGTCGTTCTTTTGTAGGGAAGCTAAATCGACAAAATGGGAATCACGAAGGGGAAATTTAAGGTCGCATTGTCCGATTATGTTGTCAAGTGATCCTCGCTATCCACCCGGGCATCATGGGGTATAGTCTCATTAGCGGTTCACGGAAACATTGGAATCAGTGATGGGCTGAATCTTGTGCACTTGGCCTCTCCTTATCAGTGTAAGCATTTGAGACTGAGGCATATTCACATTCACTCTGGACCTAGTCAAGATGATATTGTCCTTTGGCGACGTAGTCAGCCTAGCCTGTAGGTCTTCTCAAGTGGCCACACAGCCGCCCCCAGCGTCGACTTCTCCAATTACACCTGAAAAAGGCATATATTGATAGATGTCCGAGTGTCTATGTATGAATTTGAGGCGGGTCTTCAATTGGACAACCAGTAATACGTCAACAATACATTTGTATATGCAACAAATACTGACAAAGAAATTGGCAAAGCGATGCAACTCTAAACAAAGCCGGTCCACTACAATTGTTGAATCAAGCTTGTCCGGCAACACACAGGTGACGCTATCCGCGCTGCACGGTCTATTCAGTAATCCAGGCTCATCGTAAACCAAAATGATCAGACCATTCCAGGCCTACTTGACTGATGCGATTTAGAAGGATATGACGGGCTCACCATCTTTTTAATCTGCCGTACATGAGTTAAGACGCCTATGACGCCGTGATTGGTCGCCACATTCCATTCAGGAACCAACGGATTACAATCCAACCAGCCCAGTTGTGGAAACACCCAAGACTCAAGGGACCAGCTTTTGAGGTGGTAATCCGGAGCGGCGATTAACATGCGCCCTGGCGGCCGCTCAGTCACTCATGCATGGAATGAGACGCTCGTTGTGGAGATGGAGTTACTTTGGAACCCGCCAATGCAAGCACTAAGAAAGTTTCTCCTGGGTAACAATGGAGCGTCAATGGGCGTTGGAAGCTCTGTACATCCATACGAAAGTTTTCTTTTCCGGCCGGGACCTGGCGGTGAAGGAATTCCATGGGAATTGAATCAGGGTTTTGGGTGGTTTGTTGACTTTCTCGTGTAGTGGGATGATGTGTGGGGTGCCGATTTGACGCGAGTGTCAAAAGGATTCTTTCCAATTGTATTCTGTCTTTGTTCAGGGTGACGCCACTGGCGCAGATTCTTGCAGATGTGATAGATTTTCCATGTCCTCAACGCGCTATGTGATGGATTTGTCTTTTGGTGAGCTCATGTAGTTATAACTTCTTTGTAGTTCTTTAAAGAGAAACCGAGACAACAATCCCCAATGACGGGCCTCGACTTCTTACCAAAGCTCATCCCCGCTCATGAACAGGGGATAACGGACGCTAGCGTTGGATGTTTGGAGATGATGGGGCTAGTCAGGTCAAGTTCACAGGGGGTCAAGCAAAGTGACGATGTCATCATCAACACACACGAGGCGGGGTATACGACCATGTTTGGCTGTCAACAACGAACCAAACAGTCGTCATCCTATCACATAGACTATCCAGCCTTCCAATCCGACCCACAGCATCCATCATTACCCGCCACCAGTTTCATTCCGTCACCTCCAAAATCAACAGCCTTATAATACGAACCCCGCATCAAGTACATGTGTACGCCCTCCACCGACCAGGCCAATGAACCCCAACCCCAAACAAGGATTCCCACGTCCGCCGAAACTCAACCCACCGTCAGCCAAAACGTGGACGCAAAGCCGCGGGCGCAACGCTCGTTTCTTTCGTTCGTCATCCGCCCGTCATCCGGCTCCGAACACTTTGCAATAGCCAAATCCGCAACAACCTCGCACAGCCCCAGGACTTTTTCTATCCCTCCTCCATCTTCGCTTGTAGCGCTTTTTTTTTTTCCCATGCATCAGGGCCTCAAGTTATGCCAGGTCCGACTTTAAATTCACGCAGGACTTTGGGGGGCTTAGAAACATGTTTCTCTGTTTTGTTAATGAGGCTTTGATACATGGGCAGAATATTGGGTTTGCATTGTTCTTCCCCATGTATACCGTGAACGAGCTATAATAGCAGGTGAACAATCACCTGTCACAAAATGGGCAACTTAGTGTGTTCTCCTCTTGTTCTTCATAATGTCTCACCTTCGTCGTTGCGCAAAAGAGGCATTTTGAGAGGCATGGAGGGGCTAGTCTAGATTTAGGATAGTCAGTAGAACTTCGTTGGTTCTAACGAAAGAGAAGATCCTAGGGTAACTTGGCTAACCTGACATCGTCATATCAACATGAAACGCACAATGTGCCGCCCGACTACCGTCGCAATTGTGATTGATAAGTTCACAGCAACTTTTCTCTAAAACGACATTGGACATTGTAAACAAGAATATATTCTCGCTTGCTTGGAGGCCTTGCGCTGCGGCACGCGCGGGGCGAGCCTCGCGAGAGGGAGATGGGTCCAGCCCTCGGTTACAAGGCAAAGAGGTAAATCCTGGAGACAGCCCAGAAATGCAAGTCATTTGACGACGGTTTATAGCTTCTCATTGGTTACTGCAAGAATCCTGATCAGGCAAGATCCTGTTTTGTATGTGTGTGTATGTAGGTGAATCGCAGCCCACAGTTGCGGCGACTTTAATCCGGTCATGTTCCAAATACCTCTTTGTCTACTTTGGGACACCGAGTGTGACCAGCACGTCGCATCCTCTTGAGATTGATCAATACAACGTCTTAGGCGCGGCGTTAGAGGAGTGTATGTACATATGTAACTGTATGACCTATATGCACCATCAGAGGCCCTGATTATCTCTCAACCTATCCTTATAGTCCGCTCATGTTATCGTTGTGGATGTGACGCTCTAGTAGCAATGGCCTGACTTGTTCTGGCATGTTATTTGTTGGAATGGAGATTGATACGGTTGGCCTCGAACTGTTGGAAATAAAGTGCATACATATGTACATGCATAACAGGATACCCCTTGCGTCTGGTATGTTCACGTCATACCACAGCGACTTTATGATTATATTTGTATACATGTATGTACATACGTACATACATACGATCTTACTTGATAAGGGTGTCTATAACAAAGTTGAAGTTAAATTCTGTAAGATCCGATATTTCGCCTTATCATTGGTTTACGTCGATATCATGCAGTCAAACTCAAATATTTCTCCGAGTCTACACGGACCTTGAGATGCTTAAAAGTGCTTAGACATGCGAAAGTGCTAATAAATCCATATCTCAAGGCATGAAGGATTTTTAAGAAGCTAATATCGTGTACATAGCTCATGGTGGCGATAAGCTGTCAAAATCTCGTGTCAAACACAACAAATATGCCGCTTTTGACGATTCAATGCGTCTAGATGTGTTATTTTAGGAGTGTAAAAATAGTACTTGGATAAAGAGAGTGAGATGTAAGTAAACTCCCGACGTCAAATAACGGTACATCCCTCGATTTGGAGACATTGGTCAACAGTAGGGTTACTAACCCACATATCAAACCAATGTAGTGCGAAAACGTCACTCCTAATACTGTATCGCCATTGTCGCGGTCGCGTCTTTAGAATCAACCACTACAAGTTCACTTAGAACACCCGTTTTCCATCCCAAAAATGGATTCAGATTCCCTTGACAACCCAAATGAGATATCCTCTCTCGAAGCAGAAGTCCTCGAAGAATATGAAAGACTCGCGGATAACATGAAAAAAGTAAGCCCTACCACAGCCCAAGCGACAGTACCAGCTGACTAACATATCTCAACAGCTTGCCACCATACTAGACGAACTCGCCGCAGACCCAAGTAGTATGATCATTGATGGATTACGAGATTTGGAGCGGAATACGGGATTGGTCTTCACGGCATTAAAAAGTAGTGTGTATAACATCCTGTTGCAACATGAAGTCGAGCAACAAGAACAGCATCAGAGAGAGATGGAACAGCAAGAGATGCATCAGCGGGAAATGGGTATGCATGCGGATTCAGAGATAGAGATGGAATGGCATGATGGATCTGTGCTGTAGGAGGACAAAACGATACGACACACCGTCATGATACCATGGAATATGCTCTTTGTAATGATTATTTTACCCCTTCTTCTATTGACTATCGTCGATGCACCGAACAGGATACCCATCGGATACTAATATACAACTGAATGACCAAAGCCAGTGGCATTCATCACCTCCAACTCTTACAGAAACAAGAACAAACATGACACAATAAAAGTACAAAACCGTGAATCCCTTCCCAGGACAAAAAGAGTCCGCACCTAAACTAGTAGTACAGACATCACCCTCATCATACACAGGCCTGGATCACCTGATCGTCACCCCCAAATTCCACCCTGCTGTGCTTAATGAACATTGCCACCAAAGTACACCTTCCGCACATCAACAAGCTTTTTCCCCAGACCCCGCGCAATAACCTCGGGATCCTTCTGGTTCGTCAACGCCTGGAACACCGCCTTGACTGTGTTCATAGGATTCTTGTTACCAGGGATAATAGCCGACAAGTCATGGATACCAACTGCTCTGCACATCTCAAAGATACGATGCGAAACTCTCAGACCAAAACCCGGTGGCCGCGATCTCAACTCCACCACGGTACCCGAGATCTTCGCCCGCGTAGTACCGTAGATTGTCCGATTTTCGTACCGACGAATTGGCACCATGTTCTGGATAGCAAGCATCTTGGCCGTCATTGTGGCGACCATGGGATCAGTGGACTTGGCCTGGCCGATACCGAGACGGCCGTTACCGTTGCCGGCGACGGCGAAGACGGATACCGAACGCACCTTACCCAGACGGGTCTGGTTGTGGACGTTACGGACCGAGAGAACCTTGGTCACAACGGACAAAAGGTCGGCAACCTGGAGACCGGTACGCTGCTTCAGAGAGGCATACTCACCAGTCTCGTCAAGGCCCTTGTCATCGGGATCCTCATCCTTCTGGTACTGGCCCTGCATATCTTTGATCTTGCCAAGCTCATCAGCCAGACTGGAGTATGATGGATCCACCTCGGTAAGCATGTTCTGAGTGCGGAAGAGATCCAGACGGGTGAGTTCCTTGCGGGGCCCAAAGATCTTCTCGAAGCGGGGGTTATCAAGACCCCATTCATCCATGTTGGCAAGCGCTTGCACCGCACCTTCCCAGTCACCCTCCTTGTTGGTAAAGACGGTCTGAGAAATAATGTCGTTGAGCTTCTCGTCGGCTTCCTTGAGAGCCTTGGTATCGAGGTCGGTGGCGGACTCCTGGAGGACCTTGGCGAGCTTGTCTGGCGAGGCCTCGAATTCCTTCATCTCGGCGTGGGTGAAGTCGACGTTGTCGGAGGTCACGGAGCGAACGAGCTTAAGAGCCCCAGCGAGATCCTTGCCCTCCATCCCTGGAATCTCCTTGATAGCCCGCTCTGTCATCTTGTCCATGACCTTGTCGAGGTACTCATGGTGAGAAAGGAACTTGTAGTCACTGGCGCGAGGGATGACTTCAGGCTTAACATCGATAATGGGGTGACGGTGTGAAAAGTCCTCCAAGTATTCTGGGCGATGAGGGTCATTACGAAGACGACCCTGGAAAACCAAATCCTCATTCTTGAAAACCTTCTCTCCCAACTGCAACGCCTCAAACTGCTCGGGTGTATATTTCTCCTTCAGCTCAGCAAGCTCCTCGGCGGTATACTCGTGACGAATAAGCTCAGCAGCAGCCGCCATACGCTCTTTATCATAGAGAAGACCAGCGCGCTTGGCATCGGGGTTGATGTACCGGTACTTGACGAATTTTGGCTTGCGGGCAGCCTGGGCGGCACTAGTAGTGAAAGTAGCGGCGGTCGCCGGGGGCATACGGGCAGCGAGAAGTGTCCGCGCAGGACGGGCAAAGGTACTGGAGTTCATTATGGCGGTATATATCGGGAACGACCGGGGAATTCGTCGACGAGAGGGATATGCCGGAGTCAGCGGGGGATAGTAAAATCACCCGGTGCGGTGGGAAGACCTCGTCGGTGTATGGGTGACGGTGGAAGCCCGTGAATGGCAGGAAGCTCGATTGTGGACTTTGACCGGGCCGGAAGTTGATCGGGTCGCGAATTGGACGGGCGGCTGTTCGTGTCGGTCGTTGCAAGTGGCCGTTGCACAGGGTTCGGATTGGACCAATGGGCGGGCTTGGTCGGCGGATTTGCCCATTGAATTTTTTAGTCGTTGGTCTGTGAAGCTCATTGGCTATGTGGGGGTTGTTGCGGGTCTTCTAGGGTATGACTAGGGTTAAACAACATATTATATAGTGACTAGCGACTTTATGCAGTTGGTGACGGCCGGGCGCATGGAACAATGGCCGTTGGAGGGGGTACGTATGTAGTCGGAGTTGCTTTGGTCGTGCGATCACGATGTTGGGCTGTATAATTGCCGGTTGAGACATCGTTTTTGTAACTTGGACCCGTCATGGACATTTGCAGCACGGTGACAGCGGGTAAAGTGGTGGCTACTTCCGTATTTTGATTACCCCGACAGGGGTTCACCAGGGCCACCGATATCCGCAGTCCTTGGAATATTCCATACATTCTTCTTGCTCGTTCACGATGCCAAGCGCGACTCCGATAGATTCCCAAAAATGGTTCCTGAACTCCCGTCTAGTTTTCCCGTTCTTCAATGACTTCCTCCCCAGAATTACTCATTCCTCACCAATGACCATGCGATCCTCTTCTGAAACGCCGCAGACTCTCCATCAGCCCATGTCGGCCAGAACCCGTCGCGCATCCTTGTGACAAGTGTTGTTTCGCAAAGGCCATTCCGTTGCTAGATTACCTGATGCGCTGAGCTGGTTGGCCGGTTTTCTACCCATGGCCGCGGGTGTTTTTTACTAGCGCTCGGAGCACAGAATGGGGGTCGCGCAGGGACATATTGACGGGTGCCCTTTGCTGATGCTGGTGCGTGAAGGCATAGAGATGATAGTTAAGCGGGTTATCTGCGTGTTGAATTTCTCTTCTCTTTTCTTACTTTTTTTTTTTTCCTGGTTTCACGATAGTTGATAGTGTTGAGCCTCTTCTTTTCTTTACCCCATTGTTTATAATTACCCACTAGACTTTACCGTCTTTTAATTCAGTTCGTGGCCGGTTCACAACTCTATATTGCTCAACATTCACCTATTCATATCTATACCACGCGCCCTAATCACCAACTTACAAAGGCCTACAGCTGTCTCACCAACGTGCAGCTACATTATCTCCACCCGTTAATCAACCTTCTTCCACCACCACCACCACACACAAAATGGCTGCTGCCGTTCGCGCCGGAGATACTGGCCAATTCGGTTGGTTCCTCAAGCTTGGTGCCACCCCCGAAGCCGTCGCTGTCTTGAATGACGAGCCTATCATCTTCGTTATTCTTCTGGTTGTTATCCACGTTCTTATCGGTCAGGGTCTCATCCAGTTGTGGATTCAGAAGGCTACCTGGAAGCCTGAACAACAAAAGGCTAAGGACGCTGCTAAGGCAAAGAAAGCAGCAGGGAAAGGAGGGAAGAAGTAGCCTTTTGCCTTTCATCATGGTTTAGAGATTCGAGGTGTGGCCATGGCCAGTAGAGGGTTGGGAGCCGACAGTGCCGGTCTTTTGTTGGCTTCCCGGATGCAATTGGGGGTTCTTTTTTCTACGCTTGGAGTTGGGAGTTTGAGATATAGGTGATATACCAATTAGATGTGCCTCTTGTTTTGGCATCTTCTCTTCCAATACGATTTTATGCATTCAGCCAGAACATAGACATTGTGCTACATGGAATGTGATTTAACTTTATAATGATTATTAAGTGTAGAGCTACTAAGACATGTGTATACATATATAGTGCTACCACTGAATGTTAATGGTAACCCCCACTCATTTGCGCAATATCCACCTCTTCCAGTATGTTTCTTTCTCCAGGTGATAATGCTACACCGACAGCCAAATTCGATGGTGTCACGGGTACATTTGGATCATGTCTCTCTCGTAGTCCTCGTCCTGGATGAAGAGGTGGAATCTCAGGAACTGAGTAGTCAATAGGTGCATCACCCTCTCGGCGTGGACGCATGGGTCGAGAACCATTAGACCCCAGACTCTCGCTACTAGCCAAAGCCGCCGGCATCAGCGGACTAACTGGGGAAACCGGGGCTCCACCGGCAAGAGAGGCAGAGTACATAGAGCTAGAGCCAGACATGGCACTATGAACACTATTTCTCTGCACAGCAGCAGCTGGAACCGTTGGTGTTGGTAGATGAAAGACTACTGGACGGGGCTCTAGGCGCGATGTCTTTGGGGCACAAGCGGGACTAGCGGGGAATACCTCCAAAGCTGGCGCCGAGGTAAACGCACCGGGCCCCGCTCCTTGTGAAGATTCCATGGTTCGCGGGGGCGTAGCTAGGATTTGTCGTTCGTGGAGAGGTAGTGGTGGTGTCAGGCAGGACATTGGACTTGAAGGACCTGAAGCAGGTCTTCGGGGTGGTTGTAGCCGTGGTGGTGACAGCGGCGGAGGTGTGTATAACTCCCGTTGTGGACCTAGAAGTGGTGGTTTGTTGGAAGACGATGTTGATGGTTGTGATGGATGGTGGCGCGATCTTCGTGATACGCCTTGACCGTTGCGGCGACGACGGAGGAATATGAAGAGAAGAAGGAGAAAAACCAAAAACGAAAGTGCCGAACACACGGCAATTACGATTTGAATAGGTGTTGAGAGACCATGTGACTCTGTCGATTTCGACGTGTCTGTGGCTTTGGATGCGGATGCTCCTGCCTGTGTCATGGCGGAAAGTGATGATATGGTTGATGTTGAACTTGACGTTGAACTTAAGATTGACGATGTAGAAACCAACGTCGATGACGCTGCTAGTGATAAAGAAGCCATGGTTGATTGGGGTATTTGTGAATATGTCGTACTAGTTATATCTGGCATAGCATCAGCCGCAAAGAACATGGATGACGAAGCTGAAGCGGTAAACAATGCTGTTGTCTCGATCGAGCAAGGTGTTTCGGATGGTGCGTAAAGGGTATCAACTGGACATGTGCTTGTTGGTGGACCTGGATCTTTAATATTGGGGAATCCGATGCTGAAAATAGAGGTGTTAGTGCAAGAACTTCTGGTCTATATTGCGCCACGACAATCTTACTTTGAGCACGAGTGTACAAACCAGGCTGCATTAGCTGCGCATTACAAGAGACATCAGCAAGCAATCCACATATAAGCTTCATCTGTGTAGTACTTACGATCGTCTCCAACTTGCGTGTTGACAACCCCACATAACACCGAGTCACAACAATAAAAATCAACAAGACCGCTGCTATCAGCCGTTAAAAGTGGACATGCCACGGCCAGCTCGGTTGTTCCGGCCAGTTTTGTCAAGAAGCGGGCCCGACAGTCTATGATGCAAGCAGAAGAATTTACCGGTGTCCCAAGGGAACCGTATGAGCGAGCGGGTGTGCACATTATGGATGGAATCCACTCGGAGGCATATCTCTGATTTAGACGGACTGGATGAGTAGAGATGACGGAATCAAGACGGCATGAAGCAGATGAGCAGCACAAGAGTTGGGAAAATGGACAAGAAGACTGTTTGCTCGAAGGATGTGTTGGACCAAGAAAGAAGAGAAAAGAAGAGAGCAAAAGACTGAAAAAGGAACGGCATCACGGAGGGAGATGATAGTCTTCTTGTGTTCAGGACAGATGCTGGAGTACCCGTGTTACCCAGTAGGCGATGTGTCAGACGGACTAAGTGGCTACCGCTGACTGGTTTCTACAGTTTCTAGAGCCATAAGAAGGCAACCGCAAGACTAATTCTCTTTGTCCATCTTATAGGATGCCGGGTAAAAAAAAGGCTGCATGTTGCTCTGTGACGGGGTGCACATAGTTACGGTATTACCATTTGGTATGCACCCGACTGAAGACAGACAAAACAACCAGGGTCGCAAGTATAGATAAAAGGGAAAGCTCGGCGTAGATCTGGTGGGAGTTTCGTTTGCCAATTATATGTGCGTCAAACACACGCGGGATTCCAAGACAAACAAGCGTGCGCATGTGTATTGTTTTTGCTCAGTGAAGACATGAATGTGCGAGTAAGAGAAGACGAAGAACAAAAGAAGATTAACCGGGAGAAGAAGGAATTCATAAAGAAGTATACGTGGTTCTATACGGCCAAACCGGTGCACACATGCCGCTATCCTCGCTGACCGACATATCGGCTATATGCCGCAAGGCATCGGTCGTGGTCCTGAAAATGCAGACACTTTGCTAATACGTAGTATAATACGTAGTATAGCGGGGTGTCATGAAAGACGGCAACACAGTGGAGAGTTTGCAACCAGAGGGCCACATGTCGTGTCACCGACCCCTCAAAAGGCACAACCAAGCCGCTCCCACAACTGTTCTGAAAAAAGTCAGCTATCCATCACCCAGAAATAGAATACAGCGTCTGACTAGACAACTGATTATACCAGGTTGGATAATTTTGCCCGTGTCTATTTGTGCCTTGCATGAACGAATCCATCCGGTCTCCGCAGCAAGTCCCGATAACCCACCAGTCTCAGTGATCACCCCTCCTAAGCCCCTCTTGAACGCCACACTGCATCAGTTGGAAACCGCAGCCAAAAGGGACACACCCTACTTCCATCACTCATGCTCATCATCGTCGGTCTCTCAAACCCTCGTCCACGCAGCAACCCGAGACTTTGTTGATTGGATAGTTTAAGACGAGAAATCAGACACAATGAAAGACATTTGGATAATGACATAGAAATTATCCGACGCCCGACTATTGTGTATATATAACTCTCAACACAAAATGTCCATGTTGGTACAAAATTAATCACCGTCTAGCTTAACCAATCGCGGAGGTCATCTCATACGAAGTTGCTGCTGCGAGAGGGTGGTTACACAGGTGATCAATGGACTAGTCTAGTCGTGGAGGGTCAATGTGACAATGCAACAAGAACATGCCAGTATACTATTTATGAATAGGCTGACTTGAGTAGACAAGGCATTTATGCACATTGCCAAATTAGACAGATGTCTCGCGAGTATATAAATCGAGGTAGGACATGTTAATGAAGTTGATTCATCCAAGACTCGTGAACCCTTACAAATCCTTGAAAGCAAAAAAGAAAACTCAAAATCGAAAAAATGGTTCAACACTACATATTAGTGTTTTACCAGTGACAAAAATACCCGATGAAACATATACAACTATCAGTATTTTCTTTGTCATAGACGATAGTATGGCAGACAGAATAGACATAAAAAAAAAGAACTCCATCAGCAAAAAGGTAATTGCAAGGCCCAACCAGGATTCGAACCTGGGTTTACGGAATCAGAATCCGACGTCCTAACCAACTAGACTATTGGGCCGAGGATTATTGATAGAAGCAGTGCTACAGGCCTTTCTAAAGGAAACTTTGGCGGCCGGCGATACTCATTTTCATTTTTATTGTTCTATGTACATGACAAGATACATTAGGCTTACACCCGTACGATGACCCTGTTAGTAACATGTTAGCAATATACAAAAACGAGCAACAGACTTCAACGACATACCATGACGAAACCCATGCCGGCTTTCCACCTATCGACCTGCATACGCCCCGACTCGCGACATTATCAGGCGAGACATCAGCAGAAGCCCAGCCGTCGTCACCAAACACGGAAAGCTTCGTGAGGAGAAGCCGTGACGCCACACGACGAGCGATGCCGTCACCCCGATATGATTTCTGTATCATGTTAATACATCATGCGGCAAAAATCAGGTATTTTGAACGTACCTCGCAGTAAAGACTTGAGATGCACCCCGCAGTTCCCAAGAAGCCCCAGGCGATTGGCGTACCGTCATCTGTCTTTACGAAGACATTGGGCCATTCGACCAAGGTTGTGCTATACGGCGGTTAGCGAGTTTCCGAATAAGCCAACACGTCACACACTACTCACGCAACACGATTGATATCGGTTCTGGATACGGCGATTTCACAGTCTGCAAGCGACCCTTCTGACCACACCAATCCCTCCGCCAAGCCCGTGGCTTCTGGTACGTATCCCAATTGGAACAGCCACTTGTCGTATTTTCCAGATGGCCTCGGTTCCACATCGACGGCTCCCGTTCTTTGCATGACCTCCAAAACATCATCATGGACCCCACCCAACAGTAAAGCGCCCGGCCCATGAGGACCGTCTGTGATTTCCCGTGGCAGACTCACAGTCAACGTCCGTAACTCCTCAAATAGCCCAACAATCTGATTCCCCTCCACCTCCCTGCGCCCCTCTGCGCCCTCGCCACTCTCGGTCAAATGGTCGAATTCGCCGGAGCTTTGAACCGCCGCGTCCTCTAGAGTGGAGTACATCCACATTTGGGTTTCAACACCGGCGCCATAATCGACTAAGGCGCAACAAAATGGCGTGGTGGTGTGCAGGACGGCCTCGGGGTTCTCATGCATGTGCGGGCTGGCGCTGAAGATGATGAAGACGGGCCGGCTGGGAGATGGAGGGTTTAAAGCCGACCATTGGCATCGGCGAAGCACGGGAAGCGAATATGGAAGGTGGGCCGATAGAAGCTCAATAAGCCATGGGTCGGCCGATGTATAGGACCTGGTGCGGACATCATCCATTTTGGTGATGGTGGGCGGGGTGACAAATCTTAGCGAAGGGGTAAGCAATAAGCTATGTACCTGATAAAATGTTCCGATTGAGGGTTTTCCCTCAAATAAGATCTAGCGCCAAAAGAAACACAAAATATTTGCCCTTTTCATATGAGCTATAAAAAGGTTGACATTTGTTGTCTAAAGATGTCGCTTGCGTTGATGGCTGCTGATGCCCGACGTTGTGGTGGGGTTCTCAAGAAAGTCGATTAGGTTTGAGTGGACCACGAGCGAGAGATGGGGGAATAACCGATTCCTAACATTGCGATAAAAGGAGACGAAATCTAACCAGGCAAAACAATATGCGATATATAGGATAGAAAGTAAAAAAAAAAGATAAAAAATACAAATTACTAATCTACTTCAAAACCGCCGCTTTTTCTAAACATTTTCCCATCATTTGTCCCCGGTCAATTTACACACTCGTCACCTCCCGACCGACCGCTTCCAGCGCCTTGAACAACCCTGTCACCGTAGTCGGCAACGTCTGCACATTCACAACTACCCTGAAAAAGCTACCCCGTTCTCCTGGCGCATAATCAATCATGAACCCTCTACGAATCAACTTGGCCGTCATTTCGCGTGTCCGTCGGGTATTCTCCTCGCTCTCCTCGGCCAACCTGCCGCCCGGCGCATAGTAGAAGCATACTTGCAGACACGGTGGTGGCATTGTGCTAACGAGTTGGAAGTCGCTGTGTTCACGGACTAATGTGGCTAATTGGGCGGCCCGGTCAAATGCATAGTCGATGCGTTCTTCGAAGCCCTTGCTGCCGTAGTATACCCAGGACAAAGCCAGCTTGAGGGCATCGCCACGGCGGCCACATTGGAGGGTGAGATCAGCCAGGTCCCAGACATCGGCGGGTTCCGCTTCTTCCGTGGCGGCGTCGCCGTGGAATAGGTAGCCGGCGGGAAGAGTATTAGCCCGGTGGAAGATGGCGAGATCAGGAGTTAGTAGGTAGCTGCAGGTGACGGGGACGCCGAGCATCTTGTGGGGGTTAAGAGTAAGTGAGTTGGCGCGATGGGCACCGGCCATCTTCGAACGGTGACGACGAGAGAAAATAGCTGGACCACCCCAAGAGCCGTCAACGTGGAGCCAGAGGTTGAATTCCTCGGCGATATCGGCAAGGGCGTCAAAGGGGTCATATGAGCCGAAAACGGTAGTACCAGCGGTCGCATTGATGTAAAAGGGCGTATATCCCTCCGCCTTAGCCTTGATAACTAGCTCCCGCAGCTTCTCGGGAATCATACGACCCTCAACATCTACCGGGACGTCCCAGACATTCTTAGAGCCAATACCGCAGGTAAGAGCGGCCTTTGCGACAGAGTAGTGGCCGTGGGCTGAGGTGAAAACGACGAAGTTGTGGGTACCGTTGCCATCGGCCTTGACTGAAGGGAACAGAGTGTGGCGGGCAATAACGAGGGAGCTCAGGTTAGAAGATGAACCACCCTGGCAAGTTACACCACCGGCACGGGGCCCGGTCCAGCCGACAAGTTTAGCAAGAGCGGTAGCCGTCTTCTTCTCAATGACGCTAAGAGCGGGTGACACTTGATAAACGTGAAGCTACAAGGTATTGTTAGACAAGGTGTCTCACTCAATTGAACTAAACTTACGTTTGTGTTAAGAACCGAAAGAAGCAGATCGGCGACAACACCGACCTATTAAGTTGTTAGCAACTTGCATGACCGTGTGACCTGACAGATATAACCTACTGCATTGTTACTGGCGTACAGCTTATCGAGGAAACCCTGGTCCCATGTGTTCACACTATACTTCAACACATCTCTCACTAAGCCCAAGACACCCTGCTTTCCTTCACCTTCCACCGGTAACGTCTGGGCAATCTTCTCTACCAGCTCCTCGGGCTTCAGAAGGTCGACAAGAACATTAGGATTGCCTTCTGGAATGTCACCCTCAGCACGCTCAACAGCCGCATTATCAGCCGCCCCAATGAATGGGATAATCAAATCTTTAACAGCATCAAGCAACTACCACATTATTAGTCCATGACCGGTATACAAGGGAGTACAGTCACAACTTACGTCAGCCGTCTCATACGCCCTATTAAGACCTTCTGGTTCGTCGGTAGAAGTCATTTTATAATTTCAAATAAAAAAAGAATATACAGATCCAAAAGAATCACAAATGAGAAATCTACAACTAGTAAGAACAATCCAAAGTATATAGGCAGAAGAAACACGATAACCCTCCGCAACCCTATGCTAACTAGAACTTTTTAAACCTTGCTGTGTCGTGATCCGTTAGCGGCCGATTTCTAGCGAAGGCCTATTACGGCTTAATGACGTGCGTGCGGTGCGTGCGTGTAAGTGGGAATAGCATCGGGAGAATCGGCGACCTCGGTGAAGTCCGGGTGCCTAAGGCGGTCTGAAATCCGAACATGGCACGGTGTCTTGGTGGGCTTGTCATGTCGTATTGAACAGTCCATAGCCATGCTGAATACAACGGCGGAAAAACGCATTTGTTTAGTAGCCTCAGTTTGCCAAGGCATCATGAATCATCTTGGATTTCCCTTCACGGGGCCTCAGGCGCTGGTATGTATATCCCGGGATGAATATATGCATTGTGGACCCCAGTCCTATTAATTATATACAAGGTGCCACATGGAGTGGATTCAATGGATTCGGATTTATAAGTCAGAAATCCTCGACAATGAACAAATATGTCACCATAAACGGTGACCCCTGACGTCATTTGACTGCCGGATTGCGACACCTGCCCTAGCCTGAACTCTACCACGAATAGAGTAGCTGCTATATTATCATCCCGAGAAACTGGGCGAGGTGTTCGTGAGTCGCAAATCTGCGCCCTGTGGATGGCATCTCATCGATCCTGAAAAGGTGGGACGGACAGATGACAAATGGGTGAAGATTCTTCGTGAATGCAACCATTAACCCTAACATATCACCGATCAGCAAGCAACAAATTGTAAACTATACCAAATAGATTGTAATAAATATAATCAATTAGAAATGCCATAAGGATAAACACAAAAGAAACCCAGAGAAATTCCAACTAAGAGGTATAAGACCAAGAGCCATTTGAACACCCACCAACCCGCAACAACCGTCCAAAAACCAGAAAAACGAACAACAAAGATGTAGATGATGTATTTTGATGCCCACCGTTGTATCACAAAAAGTAGATCCCTTCACTCACTCCCCTCATTTCTTCTTACCAAACCCGCTTCCCTCGAACCCAGGTCTCGCCTTCTTCTTGCTGCTAGCCTTGCTGCTAGCTTTGCCACCCTTCTTGCCCATAGCCTTAGACAACCGCTTCTCCAGTTTACCGTCTATCCGCTTCTGCAGATTGTCCTCTCTCTTCTGTTGTCTCTGGGCCTTACCCTTTGCCACACCGTCCAACCGCTTCACCCACTCAGTCGCACTCTTGTTCTTGATCCGCTCCTTACGCTTGACAGCCTTCTTCAATGTGCCTTCGTCGTCGCGAATCTTTTCACCCTCTGCTCTTTTCCGCGCCGTCAACCACGCCTCCTTCTCCTCAATCTCTGCCCGCTTCTCAGGAGTCATAGCAGCCAGTCTCTTCTTGGCGTTTTGCAGCTTCAAAAGCGCAGTCTTGGGATCTGAAGGACCCTTCTTGCCGTTGTTAGAAAGAGTGTAGGAAAGATCGTGGCTCATCTTGGTGCCGTCACCAAAAGCTACCCTACCGAACGAGAAGTTGGCAGCAGCGGCAGCAGCACCAACGGCATCAACCTCATCCAGATCCATGCGGGGGCTCATCACTGATGGTGAGTTAGAGGCCAGAGCCTCCTCTCTCTTGATGTCTTGCTCGCGCTTGGCAGCCTGACGCGCCTCCTTCTTAGTCTCCTTGCGCTGAATAGCCTTGGTTCTGCGCGCATCGATGAGCTCTTGGCGGGTGCGGACGGGCTTGCCAGAATCCGGGTTATCAGCCTTGAATCTGGCAGCCTTGAGCGCCGCCATCTTTTCAGCAAAGCGCTGGCGGAAGGCTTCGGTGTCTTCTGGTACCTTGATCAGGCGAGGCTTATCGTTAGGAGACGAGGTATTTGAGGCGTCGGCGGTGTCTTTGTCGTCAGTTGAGGGCTCAGCAGAGTCAGTGGACTTCGCCTCCTTGGGGGCGGAAGTAGGAGCGGTTTTCTTTTGAGACTTGGGCGTGGTGGCCTTCTTGGCCTCAGACTTGGGAGTGGCGGTCTTCGCAACAGCGGGCTTGGCGGGAGTCGCGGGGGTTGTCTCTTCCTTGGCGGTGTTCTTTTGTTGTTTCTTGGCTTCCAGCTTTTGCTTCTTAGCCTCGAGTTTCTCCTGGCGCTTGGCCTCCTTTTCAGGATCCACGGGCGCCTTTTCAGTCTTCTTGCCAGCCTCACCCTCAACAGCAGTCTCGGTCTTAGCCTTCTTGCTGCGATCCTTGACCTCCTTCAGCCCCTCACGTGGCTTCTCGGGCTCAATACCATCGATGTTTTCGTAGTCGCCGTCAGACTCTTCAGCGGCCTTGGTGGAATCCTCCAGGTCTTGAAGCTTACGCTTCTTACGGCCAGCCTCTTCCATGACGTCCTTGGCAGTACGGTTGCTGTCGTTTTCGGGATCAAGACGAGCCTTCAGAGCAGCTTTCTTTTCGGCCTTGGTCTTCTTCTTTTTTTGGTTGGCAGGGCCATCGGTAGGTTCGATCTGTAGGGAAAATAGTTTATGTGTGAGCGAGTGGTGCTTTTCGGAGTCCTCCGTCTACTAGGTAGGGAGGTTGATGCCGCGATTCCAGGTCCGTCTGGGGGCGGCTAGATTGAACAAACATACACTGGCCGAGTCGTTACCGTAGTATAACTTAGAAGGAATCAAACTGAGCAATCCATTGAAGGCAGCGGCATGGCCACGGAGGCGGTCCTGTGTATGGCCACAATAGTTAGTATATGGATGCTACTAACTGTCATGGGTCAAGTTTGAGAGTAGAGACGCCGACTATCGTCCGGCGCATTCATATCGCAAACAGCGCGGGGCATGCGGGAACTAACCTCCAGCGATTCAGACATGGCGACACGAGATAAGTAAGGATAGACAAAGAGTGGCGACAAAAACCAGCGCCAGACGGATGACAAATAAACGAAGTAAAGTATTAACAACAAGGCGACGGGCTTCTGGGCTCCCGATTATGTGTATCCGCTATTGAATAGAAATGAACGCAACAAGAAAAAGTGCACAAGGAACAACCGCTATCGACGTCTGCTACTAAAAGGAGAACAGCGTGAGAAGAAAATAGGAACAAGGAGGGAAAATCCAATGCGATGGATAACAAAGAGTTCGGGGAAGGCGACACTGGATGCGGCCTTGAATTCTCAACAACGGCGATTCTTCTGGCGGGACCCTTTCGCTATTCTTGACGGCTTGCCTTGGCTGGGCTCATTCCCAACTTACGCTTTCCTGCAACTTTTTTTTCTTCACCGCCCAAACAGTCTGATGGCTTATCAGCTTATCGGTCACTCTTGAAATTTTCCAAAGTGGAGTCTAAGCTTGGGCGTTTGGGCGCTAGGAAATTTACTGCCGGGTTTATTTAGGCGGACAAAAACCACCCATGGTAAATGAGGGTTACATAACCCTTGATTAGCCGACCATGAGACGGAGGAAAAGTGGGACTTTCCCCGCGACAGGGAACGGAACACGGAATAAAACCACCGATGACTCCCGAGGTTGTTGTGTAACAAGAGGCTCAACACCAGGGGTTCAAAGCCAAAATCTGACACTAACACTAACGTCTTTCTTGCGGAAATCCAACAACAAGCTACTAAATTGAGCTTGCGAAAATTTGGGAAACAAAGTTTCATTTTTTATCAACATGGCCGGATTATCCTACGATGTGGAGTATGGTCAGCTTTACGGTATAGGGGCATCTAACAGCCAAGCCCCGACCACCCTACCTGAAGTTCAAGCCCGGTCCAGTGCATTCTTTGACTTCTATTGTGGCTCATACGAGGACAACAGTCCCATGGCAACTGCGGGAGTTACCATGACTAAAACCGCTTTCTCGAGACGCGACGGCAGTAGATGCACGATCTGGACTGCAACACCAACCCGGGGTGCATCCAGCTCAAAGAGACCAGCGATCCTTTATGTACACCCCGGCGGCCACATCTCTGGAATAACTGAACAGTTCAATCCTATCATCAAGAGATATGCGCGTAGCCTTGGACACACAGTCTTTTCTGTTGACTATCGTCTAGCCCCGCAGTATCCCTTTCCCGCTGGTGCTGATGATGTATACTCTGCGTACAAATATCTCGTTGAGAATAATGAACAGCATGGAATAGACAACACTAAGATTGTTGTCATGGGCTCTTCGAGTGGGGCAGGCCTTGCAGCCGGTTTGTGTATCCGCCTTCGAAACGAAAACTATCCACGTCCACCTGCTCTACAGGTTCTATTAGAGCCAATGCTGGATGATCGGACTACATTAAGCCGTAAACATCCGCGTACAGAGTTTCTCTCATGGCCGTCTTTATCAAACAATTTGGCTTGGAAAGCATTGTTGGGTGATGATGCCGGTAGCCCCAACGCGGATATTTCTGAGCACGTTGCACCTGCTCGTGCGGCTAGTTTATGCAATTTACCGCCAACTTACATTGACGTTGGATCCTTAGACCTCTTCCTGGAAGAGAGTTTGGAGTATGCAAAACGATTGAGTATGGCAAGCGTCCCAGTGGAACTCCATGTGTGGCCGGGACTACCACATAGCCATGATGTCTACGGATTGCAAACAACTCAAAAGGCGATGGGCTCAAGAATCAATGCCATTCGAAAGAGGATATAAAATGGGAGTTACGATGCTACAGAGCCGAAAACGCCACGGCCTGCCATCTGTCGTCAACGATGAAGACTAGGTTAAGAGTTGCTGCAAGTTGATTTTGGGGTGGAAATATGGTGTGATACTTTTCTTACTCGGCGGTATTGAAATGTTTTACTATTTTCACGAGAAAATCACGTGCATAGGCTAAAGTGAATATGAATAATGAGCTTGACTAAGTGTTTCTATCCTGATCAGAGTTGAACATTATTAAGTTTGTCCATTACTGACGGTAAGAAAGGGATCGATGGCTGTCATTTACTTGATTCTTATATATGTACATATGTGGCGTGGATGTATGTAAATAGTTTTAGCACTCGGGGTGTCATTGTGATAACTTCATTCCTGTCTTGACAACCGTTGAATTACTGCTCGGCAGTAGGTTTTAAAACGGCACTGTTAGCCAAGTATGATAAAAGATTGTTGATTTAAACATAAAATATGTGTTGCACCGCGGGGCACTTGACAGCTCGGCTGATTTGAGGGTGGTTCTGCACAGTTTAATGAGACATTAGTTTGACCAAATCCAAGAGGGCTCACAGGGGAGTATTGGTTCTGAAACTGTGGTGGTGATTCATGAAAGGATGCGAACACGATAGACATAATTTGGTTTCTAGCTTGGAGCTTTGGTGGCGCATGTTCTGTTCAAACTTTTAGACTCCTGGACGACTTTCCCTAGACATTTCAAACGGACATGTAGGAGTATAGCAATACCTCGTGTCGATGGAGAATATATGGACACATGGAAAGGTATTGGGAGGAAAGGTGCGGAGGCTAAACTTGGCCTCTAACATTGCGCGTTTATGTTAAAAGCTTGGTACTAGCGTTGCGTGTAAGTTCATATGGCGGTGAAACTCGAGATGACTGCGGGCTGGGAACACAGTAGGGTGTCCCGGGTATCACAGACGTTCTGCCTGGAATGAGACAGGTGCCTTAGTATGAAGGTATCTCTCATCCAACGTTGTTGATTTCTATTGCGAGTAGGAGGGGCAACGTTGTTGTTTATCGTCATGGTGAGAAATACCTTGTGGTTCAGGGTGAATAGGGTAGCTTTGTTAGCCACATAGTACGACATAAAGCTATGTGCTTGACTATGAGGCTTTGAAGTTAGCTCTGTGATCTGAGAGCATGGATGGTAACGAATGAACAAACCAGTTGGAAGATCCGTAGTGCTGCCCAAGAACTCGTCATGAGTATTAGGCGCGACGGGTTTTCCATGTAGGAATTATGTCTAACTGGGGTGAAGTTTTACAAAATCTGCCATTGCATGATGGGATGGCTGGGCTGACGGTATAATGTAGTGATAGAAGAGTTACCTTCAGCCCTTCACCTTTGTATAACGAATGCAAAACAATACGCTACTTGCATACATGGTTGTGGAGAGTGCGCATAACGGACAGAGACGGCAAAACACCATGGCAGATGTGTGGCGATAGATCGTCATTACCGCTCTATTATCCTTCAACGCTCGCCGGAGTATCAAGAAAACTCCCACTGTGGGGATATGAATGGCGGCTGGCAAACGTCGCAAAGGTCGGGATTATATGCTCGGGGAGACTTCGTGCGGATCACATACATCTTGGCATATATGCGAGGAGAGGGTTATCCCTGGGAAAAGAGTAGAGTCGCATTACCATGGTTTAATCGGCGTAGAAAGAGTATTTAACACAAGAAAATCAGAAAACCAACGGCTGCCTGATCACATCTGTCTTGACGACACCCAGACTTAGAAAGCCGAAGTTGGTGATGTAACATACGAAAAAGCGTGAGAGTGAAAGCGGCGTGTAGAAGGAGAAGAATGTATCCTATAGGATATTTCAGAACTGCTCATGTTTTGAGCGTTCCTACCAAAAAGGGAGACCTCGGCTGCTTCGAAGAAGAAACCACCAACAACCAACTTCAGTGATACTAAAGATAACTGGGCTCCAAAAGAAACAAACCACACCCAAAAATAAAAAGAAGCAGAAAAATGAAGGAAAACCAAGGAAAAAGGAATGAAAAGGCCAAAACTCAATAAGAAGAGAGAGGAAAGAAAGGTAGGAAAAATAGTAGAAAAATACAAACCAGATAGAGTATACCAACAAGCTGCAGCAGGAAAAAAGAGCCAAAGAGAAAAGTCGTCAACATGCATATATAGGCGGGGAAGAAGGGGAAAAGAAAGGCACGGAGGCGTAAGTCTTATGCAATTGAGCTGTATTAAGCTGCTTATGAAGATGCCAGCTTAAAGAGCTCTGGCCGTCGGGATGGAGTAAATGGATTTGGATATACATACATACATCCTTTTCCTTGTATTTCTCCAGACCTACAATCTTTCCTTGTCTTTTTGGTAAAGGCCTTAGCAATGTTCAAAATTTTGAGGTAAACTCGATACCATAAATATTTCCAACATCCGTCGACAACATGACTTTAGTTGTCGCAACACACGAACCTTACACGATATCCACGATATATTATCACAGTAATCCAGCAGAACTCAACAGACCCCTCTTTTACTCGAATCACCGCTATAATAACCACCTTCGAGTCAGTCAATTCTATGTTCGACCGTGCATACACAATGCCCACGGCGCTTGCACTAGCTGAGAAGAGTACGGTAAATCTACCGACGAGTGGTATCACACGATCACGAAATTCTCGACACACTCTCTATCTTTGCCGATATGTTAAGCAGCAACTTTTTAGCATGTTGGCCGACGATATTATATATAGTTTGTGTGCTAGAACGCCGAATTCTTGTTTCTACCGTCAGCCCCATCGCGAGCCAATACACAAATACATATCGCAATTCTACCTCCTAACCAGCAGAACCGTCACAACGAGCGCATAGACAAACCAACAACGAAACAGACGAACCTCATTTACAATTGCCTCTGCAAAGAAGACCTGCGAAGACGTCACCGCGGTTTCCGTGCGTCGATATTCTAGTAACATCTCGGGATCAAGGAAGCGTCCAACGTCGCAGATTTATCCTTTGTTGACTGTCGTTTGCTTTTTAGTCTTTTACTCGTCGTCTGGACTCTGCGCAGCAGATAGCTTTCTTCGTAGATTACATACACATCACGTTTACAACTACGGCAATGTCAAAAGGATATGAGATTATAAAACGCAATATATTAACCAAAGTCCACCAATTTTAATCACTTGTGCGGGTGCAACATAACTAATATTTAGTTGAGCATCTCCGCAATGGTGAGGGGGCGGCGAGGGACCTGGACCTCGACATCATGGTCGTTTAGTAAATCACTGATGGAAACTCTGCGGTATTCGGAAGAGTGGGGGGTAGCGACTGGAACATTCTCCGTAAGAATGTAGGCCAAAGAGGTCTTGCTGGAAGGGCCGGATGACTGGCGCTCCGGGGTGGTAACATCGGTCGAGGGCGACCGGGTGGGAGAAGACATGTTGGTTGACTAGATTTGTTGTTAGGAATTCGGATATTAAGGGATCATTACTGGACGTTCTTACATGAGTGGAGTTGGATACTCAGAAAGTTGATTTAATGAATACAGCGGAGGTTTTGAGGAGATATCTGAGTGAAGTGAAAAGGAACTTGGCCGAAAACATTTCACTAGCGGCGAAAGCCATCTTTTTATATTCGAATTCTGGCCGTGTCTCATCCGCGAATCCCAATCCTCGGGATCCTCTCCAATTTGATGGTTCCATTTTACGGAGCTAGTACGCTTAGTAGAGCTTGCCCCCGAGAAGATCACTGTTCAATACGTTGAAGGCGTATTGCCGTTCAGCAACGTACACGTTTAGCGGTGAAAACGAAAGAGACTAACGGGTTCCGAGCAGAACTGAAAACCAAAAGAACAGCTGGGCAATACCAACCGGCGATATGGAAATTCATACACGGGATCATAGAAATTGTGGGTGCCGACCAACCGGTACTTTGTAAATGATACCCAACCTCGAACGAGACTGTCCGTTTCTGAGTGTGGCGACTGGCAGCAATAGTTTCCATATTTCTGGAGACAACAGGCTTTATAGAACTATGGTGTTTGTTGCATGAACGAAACCAATGCGTCTTTGTGACCATCGCAAGACTTCATCATGGAACCAAAACAGGCTCATTGCTGATGGTGCTAAGGCCTTCGTTTCGGGGATTCAACACTCCATGGTTAGCACAAGGTGCTAGGGGATAGTTATCCTTCGTGGTATAGGCCTTTTTAACAAAGCACGGCCATTACGTTTCTTCTGACATCATCGTGGGCATGTAGGATTGTCGGTCTGAACAAACAAGCAACCTTTGGAGGTTGTCGCTGTCCACCGACTCGTTTGAAGCAGCTATGGATGTATATATTGGCTTAATGCTGTTGCTTGTGGCACAACCTTTGCTGTGTTTCCTGCCCCACTATTCATACCGGGGTCTTGGCTTACGATAGCCGGCTTTTGGTCTTTTGTTGATGTTAGTACGTTTTACCCCGCAATTTCACGAAACCCCACCTCGTAACGTGCTGTTTTGTCGTCAAATGTGGTGTACTAGTTCAATTTCGACGCTTGTACGTTGAAGTGAAGTTTGCACATATTCCCAAACGTTACACTTGATGAACTATGTCTATGATAAATCCTTCATTGCAGTTTTCGGATGGTCTGGTTGATCACGTGATCACATGATTAGGAAATACTTCTGTGATGATTGATTTCTCTCGGTCGCGCAATTGAGGTAGCCCTGAATGTGTCGAAATCTGTGACGTTAAATAAGGGATAACACTATAACTTGACGTCCCGAAGCAAGAATGTACCATGGACTGCTGAAACGTTGCCCTTTTGCGACGAATATCTTCGTATGCAGAAGTAGACAATTGTATCTAATAAGCTAGGGTTGGAATTCCCACTTACAACCACTGGACGCTAGTAAAAGGCTAACATTGCCACGAAGAGATCAGAGTGTGGAAAAGGAAAATGTCACGCTCAGGAGTTTGGATGGTGGTGATCAGGAAAATATCACATTGGCTACCTTCTGTAGGCTCGGTAAAAATGAGCTCATTGTGCTATTTGCACAAAAATGCGACCAAGTGTAACAAATTCGGCTACAAGGAGAGACACTAACCCAATGATATAGGGTTAAACAGTATCGATTGTAGGTCGGTGTTTGTGGGGTCCAATCGGAGAAGACGAAGAAGGATACTGAAATCAGGTTGGAATAACTGAAGGCGGTGATAGGAGTAAGCAAGTTCTAAACTCAAGTTGAGTAGGACTTAAAATGTAGATACAATCATGTCGTATTCGGCAAATCTGTGATATTGTGTGGCGCCATCCGGAGGGACTGGTTGGTTGATTCCTTCGCAACCGCACATAACAAGAAGAAGAGTTATCAAAACCGGGCACAAACCCCAAAAACCCCGAAAATAGACATAGCTTTTGCCTTATGGAGAATAATCAGCCGTTTATTGGCCACCACAGCGACCGCCATACCGGTCCCCAAAAACTGAAAGCCATGCGTGCATGTGTATGTATGCGCAAAAACAACCAGGGGTTTAATGGAAACCACAGTCCATGTTACACCCGCACTTGCATGCTTTGAATTGAAATTCAGATGGTTGTTGTTCAACGAAAAGACGATTCGGTGGGATAGTCTAAACCAGGATCGCAGTCTTGGCACCTATCCACGCAGGAACGAAATTGCTTTGAAGATGGGGAAAAACAGATAACCTCGAATTACATGCCGGAAATAACAATCGATCCGGCGTCAGTGAAGCTCGAACAAGAAAATTCAACTTTACATGTTTATACCAGCTTTTGTGGGAAAGTTCCATTTTACCCCGCATGCTCTTAAAACGACATCCCGCACGGCTACGCTTACCTCTGAATTGGGTGAAGAGAAAAAAGGCTGTCTGATAACTTGATATACTGGTGATGGCAAAAATCCATATTGCGGCAATACTCAAAGTACGTCCGCTGCGCCAGTACTGTCAGCATAATGGCCGGACACCCCACCCGATTTCGCCATTATCATCGACACACAACCCAGTCACGACAGAGTGACACTTAGTCCTCATGGAAGAAGCGGGGCTACCTATGTTCGATTGAGAACCTGTTGTCTGTCAGTATGTTTTTCGAATCCGTGCTGTATTTCCACTAGGTTCCCCGCAAATAAAGTCAAATGCTGGCATGATGCGAGACACCGACTTTTTGAATGTCTCAACGGGGTACCAATTTTGGACTTTAGGATTTTGCCTATTATATATGTTTCCGTTTTTAATATAAAGGGCCGGCTGAGCTATTGATTAGCTCACCTTTCTATTTAACTTCGCTCTTTCCTCATCATTCACTCTCCCGGAACTGTTGGTCAACAAGTACAATATCTCTACCAAGTGTAAGTTTACCCAAAATTCGCACAACGGCAAGCGAAGCTCTAACGAAAATCGATAGTGTGATACTGGATCCGTCCAATATGTCTTCAACTACTTATTCCACTAAGGCTGCCGGAAATCAAGTCAACCGTACACGTTCATCTATGCCGCCCCCCACCACTCCCACCACTCCCGCTCAGGGCAAAGTGACCTCTCGTCCCGACTACATTCGTCAGTCCCAGATGTGCGCTGATATTGGAGCTCCGCTTGGCCCTATTAGCACCCTCGGCAGCTTCCATAGGCAGCCTCGCTATCACCCCGTTCAAAATGTCGGCCCTCAAGTCCCTTTGGAAATCACCGCACCTGCGAGTCTTCACGCTGTCCGCCGTTTTCACGCCGCACGCGCGGGTGGACTTCATCCTACCCTCGGTTACAGCCACAAGGGTCAGACTGTCGACGGAGACGGTTACCTTGCCGATACCAAGAGTGGCAAATTTGGCTCAACTATCCAGCGCAGACAGGCCATGACTGCTAAGCACCGCCAGAGACGCACGCGGTTGAGTAACAGTTTCACTGTTCGCCAACAGGATAACAGCATGGATGCGGTGGTTTCTAATGTCGCCGCACTTTCTGTGACCTGTGGCAACGATGTCGATGGGGAGATGGCGGACGGCAAAACGGATCGCACCTCTCAAGCGGGCTCTAGTACCGATACGTCGGTTGGTTCTGTGGGTCATTTCAAGTCCAGCGTCTAAGGTTATTTAGAATCGGGTATCGTCGAATTTTACGATAGCGCAAAATAGATTTTTCGTTTGAATGAATTATTGCATGTATTTTCTGCCTGTCTGGTATCTTGTCTAGTTGATAAGGGGGGAGAAGCCGACTCGGAATTTGTGTCACACCGCTGCGAAGGGACTGTCCGAAAGCTCTTATAAGTAGACGTGAATCGAGATTTGGCTTGACGTATCTTTGCTGTGTGCTGAAATTGGGATAGAATCCTTGAACGGTCCAATAAAAAGAACTGGATAGAATATTTCTGATCAAGAAACGGCACGAGTACCGAACATCAATTAATGTTGAACTAATCTGTGAAGGTTCCCTAACCCATGGAGAATTACCTCGTGCAGGCTGCATAGAAAACTATACGGAAAAGAAAAGAAAATGGGGAATCACTGACTAAAGAGGACACAATGGCGCAATACCCATCTGTTCCCAATTATGGGCGGAAATAGAGATTTGTTCTGCGTACAGTTACCACTTTGCTCATCCCGACAAAACATAACCCATGTAGACCTCTGTATACAAGTTGAGGTACCGTGCAGGTTGGATTAGAAACAACAGCCGACGTTACATCGAAACATACATGCATGCACTTAAAGTTCGGATGATCGTTTATCAACAAAACGACCACTTAGTGGGAAACCCGCGCTAGAGCCAACCTCTCGGGACTTCTACACGGAACGACGATAACACTTGCAAGATGGAAAGGAACAGCTGAAATTCAAGTGAACACGACAAATATCCATAATTCCGGGCTTGATTCAATTCATGGAATAAAATCCATTTTTCTATCTTCTTACGAAGTTACATGAGCAAGTTCCATTTTTTTTTACTACACCCAGCTCACCTGTACCCCACCAGACTATACTTGGTTTTGGATTAAATCAAGGACACCACGACTGTGTAATGAGTGAATGTGTGAGTGTTGCTGTAAATCCATTCTTTAAAGTGATAATATTAGTTGCTTCTTGTTCGATAATCCCAATTTAATAGGGTGGCTATTTCCTCGGCAAAGGCTACTTCATAACAACAACCCATGAATCGCAATAACGGTGTGATATTTCTTAAACTTGGATGGAAAACAATTAGACATCCGAAGTACTCGTTCAAGTGAAGGTTCTGCTTCTATAAATGTGCAATATCGACACCACGTAGATTATAGCAGCTTAGATGTACAAGAGGATGCAACAGCCGGCTCTCGTCTGTAGGCCAGTGAACTAGCCGTTAAATAGAGTGTAGCCCTGATCTAGTCACTAATACCATCGACCCCTCCTGGCTGACATATCCGGGACTCGTCGAGACTATCAGGCGACAAATTGGGAATCTAGGCCTAACAGTAACCATAAAGACTCGTTTTAGTGGTGTATGTGCCCTATAGAGCGACATGAAGCACTAAACACATTTTTACTACTCCTAAACAATAATTCATGTTTGTGAGGACATCCATTGGCTCATATATTTAGCTTGTTTTCTATGACCTATAATTATTCTTTATTTTTTTTTCTCTCCATCAACACT
>MJMS01000132.1:881-47746 GCA_002018275.1 Huntiella bhutanensis
CTTCACAACAATCGCAGCTGTTGGAACTTACGACGACATAACAAGCACCTTTCTTCTTTTCTTTCTTCATCTTTTCTCTTTATATTGTCTTTACACACACACTACTCCCTTCACTTGCTCCTTTATTCCCTCTTTTTTCTTCGATATCATCTTTCTTTGGTTTACCTTGCGGGCTTTTCTTCCTTCTTTCTTCGATTTTGCTCATGCTGCTCTATGCAATATGAGTCCTTCCTTTCTCTTATGGTACTCTTTGCCTCTGCAGGTGTTCCACACGCCACCAGGTTTCGAGCGACAGGCGTGTATGTACTCAGGCGAAATGCCAGTCAGTACATGCAATAATTTTTGCATTGGCGGTCTTTGGACTGCAAGTATATGAGGTGTGCGGGGTTTTCCGTGGTGTATATCCGGTTTTTCACTCCCATTATGGCGTCTTTTTGTCAGCCTCTGCCCTGTCTGATGGCTGCTCACTACGTGTTCGCTTCTCACTGTATAGGAATTGCCTCCTATATAGTCCCTGATAGAATAGCACTAGTAACAAAGTCCAAAGGTTCCGCTTCTTTTTGGCGCAGTGGTATGCTGATGCCTCCCAGTCCGTTAACTATGCATTGCATGTTCTTCGTACGCTACTATAGACTACAACCTTTGGTTGCATCATAAGCGATGTGAGAAAATCGGTCTGATCAGGAACACAGCAGATTTGGACATAGTAACAACAAGAGGAAATGCAAGATGACGACACCAGAAAGCGATATGTACAAGTCACTTCTAAGAGAGAGTATTGCCGGATGAAAATATATCACTTCGGCATTGCCGATTTCCCGACCCTAAACCAACCAAAACCAACCAAAACCAACCGACAAACAAAACCAAACAAGACGCGAAGGAGCAGGACAAGAAAAACCGGTGCCAGCTCGATTGCACTTGATGAACAGTTACCATGACAGCGGTGAACTCCAGCACGCGCCAGATAACAAACCATCCACCCAACCCTCTAAGAGAATCAAAAACTTGAGCGTCTGGAGCCTGCTCAAAAGACAGCTGAAGTAAACCCGTGGGGTCATGTTAACGGGAGTCAACCCAGAGCTTGTGCATGAGCGTAGAGAGGTTTACCATGGACGTCCCAGACTCATCACGCCCCACGATCGTAACTTTGATCTCATGCTCACCAGGCATGTAGAGATATAAACTGGCTTCGAACTGCTCTGGGGCGTGACCAATCAAACGCATGACATGAGTATTGAGGCGACCAGATGGGTCGCGCACGGTCATAGTTGCTGATAAGCGCCTAGACTGTTGGCCGTAAGTGTCGGAACAAGAGATGGAGATGGCCTCGCCCACATAGCCAACGGCCGAGACTCTGTCGAAGACAAAGCGAGACATTGTTTGTACTTGTCTGTGGGCAAAAGAACGGCCAGGCCAGCTGATCTTCACTGTAAAGAATGATGACTAGAACACTAAACTGCGTGTGTGGATATCTAGTTGATGAAAGAGTGGAAATATCAACGAACACAGTTTGATACCTAGCGAAGTATGGATCAGAAAGAAAAAATAAACAGGCTAAAAGAAGAGTGTTGACGTCTACTTTATACTTTATTCTGGCTTGCTATGGGTTAGGCAGGCGCCGATTGAGTCTTGAAGACAGAAGTATATCCAGTTAGCTTCGACATTCTGATGGAGTTTCCAGTTTTCATCTAGGATTGGTCCAACATGTCCATGGACGATCTTCTTAGAAACATTTACTGCCCAGCCGGGTTGAAGAACACCGCCAGTTACACCGCAAATCAGTCTCGACAATACATGGATTCGTGGGTCCTCTGATGTTGCACCGGGTGGATTCAAAGTCTCTTAATGTTAATCTGGTTGATGTACTACATGCCGGCAGAGATTTAGAGTCATAGGTCCCCCTACATTGGTGTGCCCAATATATTGAAACCGGTTCGCTCAGCAAACCGGCAATAGACTTATTTCACCCATAAGATATTGTTGATTGTACACTCACCCCGCAGGGGTGAGCGTCCAAATAGCAAGGTTTAGTGACGTCACATGTGTCAGCCTTTGGTGACGTCAGTGCAGGGGTTGACAACCAATGAGTTGGTCTCGTTGGTTGGCAATGTCTACATAGATGAGTGATACGCGATACCTGGCGATTATACTGGAAGAAGCGTTCAATAGAGGGGCTATTCGCTGAAATACATTGGACGACGACCACCCGCTCTTTCATATATACTATAAACACTAAATAGATCTAAGATAATTCAGGGTTACTCCGGAAAGATAGCGACAGTCAAGAGGATGGACACAACATGTAAAGATATGAAATTGAGCAAGTCCTCAGATCGTTATAGAAACGTAGGGTCAATGATAATAGGTGAACTGTAATGATATAATAAATGCTTAGTCTTCTAAGTTCTATCATAGCCTCCTGAAAAGCTATCCTGACATATGCACTGAGCAGCCATCAACCCTATCACCATCCGTGCACCATAACAACCCTAATGACGTCACCAAGCTAGGACGACTTCACCTCAAACTGTGACACAACAGCAATAAAAACGGGCACATTTCAGTATGAGGGTGACAGCGCCAAGAGATAAATGAGACACTCTATAGAGGAATGTGGAGTTGTGGTACACTTCATCCGGGTGCCAGGGCATACAGACATCGTTCGAAACAAGCAAGGTGTTCAATTTGCAGAGGCAGCAGTGGCGGAAACCGCCTACCAAGAAACGCCGTTCGTGAAAGCAAAGGGCCGGTTGTAGAGAATCAAACACGATCGATTTGAAGGGTGGTTTAGAAACTAGAGTTCTATTGCTTAACACCCAGAGAGATCTCTACCTGATTTTCCCGAGATAAACTAGACTACGATTCATGAAGGCCCCATACGCATCGTGGGAGTGGTCCTCGCGGCGATCTTGGGATACACGGAAACTTCAAGATGTAACACCAGAGATTGAAGCACCCGGACGCAGAGAAAAAGTGGCCCGAGATGTGGAGGAGATAAGGATCGGGCTCATTCATGGAGATTCCGGAGGAGACCCCATGCGTGGCCGAGACTTTTCACCTCCAGACAACGGAGAACTACAAAGGGGAGATCGACACTTGTGCGAGAGGCATTGAGAAAATAAGAGAGGACGAAGCACAAGTGAGGTGGTTTTTCGTTCTTTTTACTACAGATGTGTGGTGTCCTCGTTGCATGGGGAGGGGAGGGAAAGCAGCGGCGAGGGACAGTGATGAATAAGAAGAACAAAACAACAATGGAAAACTGTATGATAGGGTTATAACTTGGATAAATCGGGGTTTGTGAGCGGCCTTCAACCATCCGTCAGCCTAAAGAAAGATGTACAAAGTCTGTTAATCCGGTACTGAATGGTAAAAAACAAAGAACAGTAACCCATGCATTGGATACCGGTGATATCCACGTGATATATGGCGAAAAGGTGGCGGTTAGTTTGCAATACAGTCCGTGGTTGTTGTCAGCCACCATATACATTCAAGTGCCTCTTCTGTTCCACTGCAAATCCTAGTCATAAAGTGGCGAACCTTGAACGACAGGGTTCTTCTCAAAAACGACCGGCACTATTCGCGGGTTACAACCAGTGTAACTCGATGGACTAGTGGACAGTACCTTGATGTCGCCAGGTTTAGGGGATCGACTTTATCACATCACAAACACAGGCCAAGACGCAACATTATGAGATTACCGTAATACCACAGCTTCCAACTGACCAAAAGCTATATGTAGAACCCCGAATCTCATATGTATATTATCACGAGATAAGATTATGTCATCATCGTGGCGGCAGAGTTCAATTGCGGTTCTGTCGAAATAGCCTCGAACTGGCACATCTCAACGGGCACTGTGCATTAAATGTTCTTCGTACGTCACTATAAGCCACAATCTGTGTTTGTATCACCAGTCATGTAAGTAAAATATGTCTTATGGGGAAAACATCAGATTTATACATCGTAACAAAAATAAGGAATGTCATTTGAAGAGATCAGAAGGTGATATGTCGCTGATAAGTGGAATATTATTGGATTGAGATATATTATAGAAACTTTGTTGATCTCCCGACCCAAAGTACAGCACGACAAACCCACAAACAGACCAAAACAAACATCAAGAAGCAAGACGGGCTCACAACGGGGCTAACACGATGGATCCCGATCATCATCTATCGTGACAGCGGTGAAACCCAGCACCAGTCAGATAGCCAAGAGTCCATCTAGCCCCCCCTCAAGCAAGCGACAGTGGCGTCTGGAGAAGCATCCCCGCGGGGGCATATCAACGACAGGTCGCCGAAAATAAACTCGAGACTGTAGAGAGGATGACCTTGGACATCCCTCACTCATCGAAGTCAATTCTCATCACTTTGACTTCATACTCTCCAGGCGTAGCGAGATGTACGCTTGATCCAAACTGCTCTGGTGCGCCCCCAACTAAAGGCATAGCGTGCGAATTGACGCGACCAGTAGGGTCGCCCGCCGTCATAGTGGCTGATAAGCCACCATACTGTTAGCCGGAAGTGTTTGAACACGAAATAGGGACGGTCTCGCCGACATAGCCAGTGACCTGGATGTTGTCAAAGACGAATTGTGTCATTGTTGTGATTGTTCGTGAACAAATAAAGTGTAGGTACTTGATGGTGCCAAGAAAAGATGATTGCTAAAGACCTGAACTGGTCATGTGAATTTATGATGTGTAAAAGAGTGGATATTTTGACGAACCCTGTTGAATGCCTAGCGAATGATGACTTTTATTGATAGATCAAGAAGAGAGAAGAAATGATTGCAAAGAGAAGTGTTGACGTCTGCTTTATAGTCTATTATGGCTAGATAGGGACTGCGCGGGTACCCGTTCAGTCTAAAATGCACACATGTCCAAAGGTAGGTTTCACATTACAAATGAGTTTGTAGTTTTCATCTAGGCTCCTTACGACATGTCCACGGACCGTTTGCTTAGACAAAATGAGCCGTTCAATCAGGTTGAACAATACGACTGGTTACCCTGCAAACACCTTTTGACGACATTTGGGTCGATCGACTGTTCAATGTCATATCATAGAGGTACTGAACATGCCGAAACGGGGTAGGCCTGTTAGCACCCCCAGAGACGGCGCCAGCGTCCATTCTACTGTTAACCTGTCTGTGAAATCTTGTGATACCCCCAGACTCCAACGGGCAAAGACCGCCACTGCCGGCCAAAAGAGTAGATAGAAAGAACCAAGAAAAACACACGTCGGAGCGATCCAACCACGCCGACGCTAACTTGAGTCATCACAAGCCTTCAACCCCCCCTACTAACTTTCGCTGAAGTGCCCAACAGCCTGCCCGGATTCAATGCTAGCACCACCGTCAACCAAGTAGGTTTCAACAGCAAAAAAAACATACAACACCGGGTATTCGCACGTGGTCACCCACCGTACTACTAATCCAGCGCTCTGTGGCTTGACTATGGGGGAGCAGACGGGACCCCGTATTTTCCGCAGGCTATGGTCGTATGTGTTGGTACTCCCAGTAAACTGAACTCATAAAGGCTCTGGAAACAGTCTTGGGGTTAACTCTGAACTGAAGACAATCACATCTCATGTATTATGATGGTAATACAAGATGTCACAGGTACGCCGGTGTAAGTAAGCCTTTGTAATATACTTTGAACATAGGATCTAACCACATATGTTAGCACTTGCAAACTCACCGGAAACATTTTAGAGAGCTACCAAGCTGCTGGTGAAACAACCTGTGGTGCCAACAAGTTATGTGCATGGCGGGTGTCAGATTGTACTCTGTCTGGAGGTCTTGGTTAGGGTTGGGGTTTCTGCGTAGCAGAGGTTGCAACCTTATAGTCACAGATCTCACTACAACGAATAACAAAGACTAAAGGATCCATCTTTTTTGCGTAGTGGTACTGGAATACCCCTAAAGCACTAGCAGCGGGACTCTATAAATTATTTCCATGACGTCTATTAACGTGAGGTGTAGATGATAGAAATTAGATGCAGAGAGAATCATGCTTTCATTTCCAAACTGGGTGGCTCCCATAATCGTGATATCTTACATCAGGAACATTAGATTTAAAACTTAACTTACTTGTTACAAAAATATACTTCACTTATCAAGTGTGCCTCTATTGTCACAAACAACAGCTAATCATAGGCAAAGGGAGGTAGAATTGCAATTCTTAGTCTACTAGCAATCCTGTGGCATCTCCAGCGTACATCACCGATGTACACGTAGATCCGGAAATAGTACCATCTGCCAACTGGACAACTAGCCCGCTAAGATGGCTGGAAGCACGACCCCCGACGTTTTGCGACCTACAACCCCACGACCCTCAGACTACCTCTGCCAGCTGACATTATCAAAACCCCCGATACAGTCATACTAATCCATCGTACTGACCCTTTAGTTCAAACGTTACCGGCCTCCTACCATTGGGCCAATCCTTGCTTCGTGCCCGAGGACAATGCGTTGTCAGCATGCTAGCTATATCCGGGCCTGGATTCATGCCAAGATGTCGATTGTGGATGATTTCTTGGCGGTTGCGTGTATTGAAGTCTGGATGTGGGAGGTATAGCACTCTGTTGATCTTCTCCATGCAGTCCAGTGGACCTCTCGGGCTGACTTCGATGACCCTGACAAGTTTTGGATATAGATTCTACACTGCGTGACCAATTGGACCTCTGTTGCCAGTAATAACACTTGATACTATTAAACCTTCGAAGAAGTCACAAAAGAACACTGCGGGGTCACTAGAGCTTCTGTTTACACTCATGCGGTTGTTGCTCTGGGTGATATGAGTATAAAGCTACGCCAAAATGAAGCAGTATCTTTCTACTTGTCATTGGTGGTTGTTCTATCAGGTACTATATAGGACGTATGAGCTGACAGTCCTATATACCGGACAAGAGTGTAACCAGTGAGGGGTATTCGTCAGACAAGGGAGTAGCTAATAGGGGCGACCAAAGAGTATGACGTCATTTAAACTCGACGTATCGTGATTATTCATGCATGGCGAAGGTACACACACACAACCTTTAACAATATTCAAGAGATAGCGTTACTGAAATTCTTGGCTACAAAATAGCCCGCGGCCTAGTTGAATGGCGCCTAGGGTATAAATGATTGATAGAATTGTCGCAGCAGGCCGACTATATCTCACCTCAACGGTCTATGCCGCCTGATAATATAGTAGTCCAAATACCAACGCCGGGCTTGGCAAAGCCTTCACAGGCATTGCAGAAACGGTGTCCACTAAGTGCGGAGGAATCACAAGGTAATTGTGAACTTGGGGCGGGGTTGAATTGAGCCGCTTTGGGTTGAACCGATCAGTAAAAGTTTGGGCGTGAAGTCAGATATGAAGGAAAAGCATAATCAGTCTGACGGCCATAGTTTTGGTATTAACAGTTTCAAAGACAATGTTTTGTCATGCCAAACCCTCCTTGTTCAACAAGGCCACCTGTGAGGACGGGGTTGATTCAGGGTATGCAATCATAGTAAATATACTCCATGTTCTTTTCATGCGCCATGTCCATTGGATTTTCGATGAAGACACATATACAGTCAACATGTATCGTGAGCTCTGTAGCACCCAATGGTCGAGAACAATATATGAAACAAACCGGCATCTCAACGGGTCCTGCCGGTAACACCATAGTTTCTAGAATCTAAAGAAGTACCCTGTCTTTCAGCCTACAACATGGCACACAATATGCCCGGAATAGGCTCCCATCACAACACCGCAGCCCCACCTGAACGCACGGACCCACCGGTACGGGAAGTGGGGACTCCCGTCCGAGCGGCTAACACAGGGCCGGCAAGCATGCACCCACCCATGGTTCACGTCTTGGCGGGGTAAACTTGGCAGGCCTCCGGGAGTCATCCGTGTACCGAATATTGGTGATGCCGGGCATGTAGCAGGGCGATTCAAATGTCCGCTTACCCGGGGCTTCTGTGCTGGCACGGGTTGTGGGAGGGACAGGGGATTGTGGGACTTGGATTATGGGATGTTGGTGGTGTTTGGTGAGCACATTGTTCGGGGTATTGGGTGGAGGTGAGGTTGTTTGTAGATCATGAATTAGCGATGCGATGCGATGGAGGTCTGTGGATGAGGTCATGAGACTAGGACGATACTATGAAGGCGATGAAGGCAACAGTGTCTTGGCGAGATACCAGTCGTAGTTTTCGGTATATAAAGAGACCAGAAACTCCTCATTGAACAAACAAATCTCCTATTCATCATCACAACACACTCAAACACATCTCAGCTCCTCAACTCCCACCTCAAACAATCCAATCAACCCACCAAAATCAATCAAAATGTCCTCGAAGCTGGTTCTCATCGACATCCCCCAGAAGTCCGCTGGCGAGACCTGGTCCCTGAATGTCTGGCGCAGTAAGTTACTACTCCACCTCACACCCAATCTCAAATACTAACATCCACAACTTAGTTCGTCTTATCCTCAACTACAAGGGTCTCGACTACAACACCGAATGGGTTGAGTTCCCCGAGCTCAAGGGCCGCCTTGAGGGCAAGTAAGTATCGCATAATCCAACTCATCAAAATCTCACCTTCTAACCATCAAAAAGGGTAACTCCCTCCGCCCGGTCTACCGCCATCTACGGTGCCCCAACCTACACTGCTCCCACCGTCATCCTCCCCGACGGCAGCTACGTAACCGAGTCTCTCGACATCGCCCAAGCCCTTGAGAAACTCCAAGGCACCCCCTCCGTCGACGCCTCTCCCGAGCGTCTCGCCAAGTTCGAAGCCGTCACCGGCAAATTCATCGTGTCCCTGGCTCCCTTCTTCCTCTCCGGTCTCCCTAGCATCTTGAACCCCGTTAGTGCTGAGTACTACAAGACCACTCGTGAGGCTAGATCTGGTCTTAAGCTGGATAGCTTGGATGGTGCGGCTGCTTGGGCGGGCGCTAAGGAGGGGTTGGCTGCTGTTGAGGCGCTTTTTAACGAGACTGAAGGGCCGTACTTTGCTGGTGCCACTCCCGGGTATGATGACTTTACTTGGGTTGGTGTGCTTTTGTTCCTTAAGAGCCTTGGTGGGTTGGAGCAGTTGAGAGACATTTCTGGGGACACCTCTATTCACAAGACTCTTTTGGCCAACACTGAGAAGTTCTGGAAGGATACTCAGTAGATAGCTAGTCTGACGTCTACGGCTCGGTCAGATTTTACAAGTATCTATTTAGCTAAATGATCAAGGAGAGAGACACTCTGGTAGTTGTCTCGTCTCTTTTGAATATATCTCAGTAACAGCCCTGAATGCACATTTTCAAATGTCCTAATGCCCATCGTCTTAACTAAAACTTCCAGAGGTTCAAACAACAGTCCCTTCCCAACCATATTCTGTAGTTAATCACAAGCTCTTCAGACCCATTCAACAGAATTATCCTATTCAACCAAGTAGACATCAGGACTATCATTAGCTCTCCGTTCTTTGGCAAACAACGTTATATATTCCCTTTCTGATTTGGCAAAATCGAAGTGCAGAATGACCGCAATATTTACTTATCAAGGAGTTGGTTCCGCTTACAGAATTTCTAACCCCACAGTATCGTCACCTATTGTTACACACTATAGTACTACATTGAATCCAGGTTCTGGCGTTGTTTGCCATCTACCGCATGAGGATATACGCTCTATCTTTTCGATAAGTCTACCCGACAGTCAAGTTTTACCAAATAATGCGTTCAGATTAAAGAAAAGGGCTGGTCTAAACTTAGTTATAAATATTGTTAATTACTAGCTGTTCATCCGTAGGGTTACTGTCGGTGAGCTATGGTCATGTCAGGCATACAGTGCACACTGTAGTATATAACACTGTAGTGAACTACACAACGAGGTAGACTTGGTAGGTAGTAGATGGTCATAATGTAGTGTAAGAGAACCTGAATAAGACAAGACATCTACAGGATGGTACATTACCGTGAGGAAATACATTCCTCCAACTCTTCTTGTCTAGGAACTTTACCCACGTAGACTTGGCCACTACACTGGTTCATAAGATTCCTATTTATGGGTAGGAAAAAATAAGATTAGACCATTCGTAACGTATAGAAATGTCAATTCGGGTATAGAGATGTCTTGTATCATAAAGTCACGAGAGCAATTCCTACACAGGATTCTAGATTGTGCGGTGGAAGGATTACATTACTAAGCTGTGAATGATTGCCAACCCTAACCCTATAATACCGCAACTCGAGGTAGCAACCCCGTTACCAATCGACGTAGCTAGTAAGGTAAACTTTGTAAAAGCTTACTGAATCTTGCCACCTCGGTGTTCGCCATCGACCCCGCACTGAAGTCGCCACCCAAAAGTGCTGCTCAGCCACATGACTATGATATCGACACTTCACGCTTGACTCAGATGCCGAATGGTGGAGTTAGCATAAATAGGAGTAGGTGATCCGGTGTTTTATGTGTATCTGGAAGTTTTTCTAATATAACAAGTTCTTTACATCAACTCTCTCGTGATTATTACTATACTGCTTACAATTAAGAGTTCTCTAAAACTCCATCGACTTGGGTCTATTGCGTTTATTACTGGAAAACAAATCACTTTTTCTCTACTCCATTAGCCCACAGGGGAGAGGATGTCGGTGAAGGTCATGGTGACGGCTTGTTCAAGCAAAGTAGTAGACAAAAAGTAGTAGAGAAAAAGTGATTTTTTCTTCAAGTAATAAACGGAATAGACTCAAGTCGATGGAGTTTTAGAGAACTCTTAATTGTAAGTAGTATAGTAATAATCACGAGAAAGTTGATGTAAAGAACTTGTTGTATGTATTAGAAAACTTCTAGATAGATAGAAACACTAGATCAACAACTCCTGTTTATACTCATTTCACCATTAGGCATCTATACCCGATGTGAAGTGCCGTCGTCACCGGCTACCTCGATTAGTAACAGGGTTGCTATCTAGAGTTGCGGTATTGTAGGTTTCGGGTTGACATACTGTAGTACACAACACTGTAGTGAACTACACAACTAGGTAGGCTCAGCAGATAGGCTTGTAAATATCTTGACCCCTTCTCCATACTCTAATATTCATAGTGATAACCCTACTTCGGTAAGAGAGCAGCAACATGTTGCTTCGCCACTCAGAAAATCAAGTATCAGCTACGACGCTCTACCGTGACACTAGTTTGTCAAGTCCAGTGAAACGGACTGATCATAATAATACCATCCAAGTTCATTTGTCTGCCAGGTGTGTCCACAATATATATTGTATCTTCTATAACAAACTAAAGCTACCGATAAAAAATCCCAACATCTTTCAGCCTAACAAAATCCATTTCTCCTCTGTTTCCAAGGCGTCATATTGCCCGGTCGCCAACTCTACCCGTGCCACCCGCTCCCAGAATCCACTCTCTTCCAAAATAAGTAACAAACCAACAACCACAGTCCCTTTACTTTGATCTTCTGGATCAGAATATTCATCTAGGGCGGCGAACAAGAACTCCCCGCAATGATGTTCTAACCCAGTGGTAGCGCATATGGTATCTAGGTCAAGGTACAGACTAGCTTTATCTAATACCCCATGAGATTTAGAAGAATTCGTGGATTGCGCGACCTTGACTGTGTGTGTCTTGAATACGAATAGACTTCGGTTGAGTAACGGCTGTAGATTCACACCGGGGAAAACAGTGCCCGGGTCCAAGTCTGATTTACAAGAAACCGTCGTTTTCCCCGTACTATCCTTGACATCATACAGTAGACGCAAGATAACCTTTGAATCGGATTCGCTAGTGTGCAGATCAAGTAAGACGTAATACTGGATACTGTATAGTCTACACATCGGTCAGTATTATCCCGAAACAAGAATCCTAAAAACATACCTCCATTTCCGGGAATATCCATCGTGGCAGTTAATATCCATTCCTTCGAAAGACCACCCATATGGACTCCAACTAGGAACATGCCGTCCCCGTTGAACAGTAATTCTTTCTCCAGTCCCTTCACTCTTCCATAGTAAAGTCTCCGGTATACACCACAACAAAACCCCCCATAGATGTGTATCGCCATACGCATGGGCAATGTAGTCATAAAGTGGTTTCACAGTAGCATAGGTATCCTCCCGTCTGACGCTCCCCCGTGGGTAATTCGCAAGCATTTGCTGAAGAAGTTTCTGTGACTCGAGATTCCACGAGTACTCATAAAAGAAAGGCGACTTAGGAAATCCCGTAAGTTTATAATACCAGGCACTATAAACAGCAGACTCCAGAAACTCGGCATTAATACTTTCAGCAAATTGTCGTCTCCCAGTGACGAAGATGACCTCTTCATCAGTAAAGATTAATTGTCGGGGAGAAACGACCTGTTCAATATGTGACTGAGCTCTCCTGAACCATTTAGACTTCCCTGTTATGACATAGCGATGTTCGCATTGGTTGAGTAAGATTTGCAGGTTATAGTTTTGTCCAGCCATAGTAAACGGGACATCCACCGCGTCAGGAAAGTTCTCTCTTGGCTTTGATATACCGGCGAGTCCGTCCCCGTTTATACTTGCGTCGATAACAGTGAGTGCTGCTCCGTGAAAGATGACACCAAAGTTATCTAACTCGTCTAGATACCCTTCGGAAGATTCGTCTTGACATAGAGTGTTTACCCAGATGTAGTTGATTTTAAGCTCTCGTGCAACCTTGATTGTATCGATGACTGTTTGAGAGAGCATTGCGGAGGAAAGATTGTTGGGTTCTTCTAGAGCTTTGGTATAATGAGTTTTATCTTCATCATCTGACGCGTGACTCAAAGCGATGTATCTATGATCCTTGATGTTGGCGTTTTCATAGATTTCGACACACATCTTTTCGATGTTAACGAGTCGTAAGACGGTAATAGTTCTAGTAATTGTCAGTACCCAAATCACCCCAAACACGACGCGTAACTTACACCGCACTAAACTGCATAATCTCCATATCCTCCCCCATGTTCATAAACCCACTCACCCACCTCCTCCCCAACCCAAAGTCAAACCAAGCCGGAATCCTCCTCGGCCGAAAAGCATCATGAAACCCCATACTATCATCTGCCAAATAGACAATAACATCCCTATCCCCTCTAATCCGCGGCTTCGTCAACCCCCAATGTCTCAACTGAATCTCCTCAAATCCAAACCCTTGCGACTCAATCCACCCCATTCTTCTCGGCGACGCCTCGATGATCCAGGTGGGTGAGAAAGAATCCGCGTTGTATTCCCTGATTAGTCGCTCAAAGCCAATACATACTGGACAAACACGGTTATCCAGGTTCTTCAGTTCGCGGGGGAGAGGTTCCGCCTGGGATGCAAGGTGTTCACTTCGTCTTTGGGGGGGCCAGCGGTGAAATTGGGCGGATACGGAGGCGCGGAAATTTGCTGTGGATACTCGGAGTTGCGTGATAAAGAGCTTGCATCGGAAACAGAATTCCAGTTCTTGGAACACCTCATCTGTAGTAGAACCATCTAGCTTGCGGCGGTGAAATTGAAAAGTACCATTGTCGTTAATGGTATAAATAGTTTTAATATCTGTTGAAATAGACATTTTAATGACCACTAACAACAGAAGAAACCACCAATACAACCGGCGACTCACCATCTATTTATCCTCACCATGATGCCCAGTCCTGGTAACCTGCCTACACAAAATCGCCAATGCTTCCCTCGCTCTATCACACCCAAGTAAGTATATATCCACGATGTCCGTTCGCCGTCTGTGTAACCAGTTCACCCCGACAACCCGGTACATTCTCGATTGACGAGGCCTTTGCTTCTTTGACCGGTCGAAGCCTCACATCTTGGGTGGTGGACGTGCTTGAAGTTTCTTTCTCTATAGGGGTTGGTGAATACTGTTGTATGGATGGTCTCTATTTTTGGGTGTAGAGATAACACTAAAGTGCAGAAAGCCTCCTGGATGTATCGGGGAGCGTGGGTCGCCATGTCCGGGGGCGGTGAGACGAGGCAGATCTGGACTGCAGTGAAAGTGTGAGTGGGGAGACATGCGACTACCATTGAATCTAGTTTAGAGACGCCAAATTATAACAAGCTTGCAAGTCACTGTTTATCAAAAATAGGTGTATATAATTCAATTGCTATTAGATATAACCCATACGCTCCTCAACTCCTACGCAGACTCCATCCACGAACCGATGACCTCCTAACCCAGCAAAATCCACCGTTCCTTACGTATCATCCTTTCAAACTCGGCAACATCAACATCCACACGAGCAACCCTTTCCCAGAACCCATTCTCCTCCTTGATAAGCACCAAGCCAGCAATCAAACTCTTACTCTCCTCCTCGTCATCCTCGTTCGTAGGATCCGCATATTCATCAAGGGCAACATATAGGAACTCCCCTTGGCGATCTTTCAAGCCCGCCTTTTTACAAAGCCTATCTAGGTTGACGCAGAGGCTATGACTACCGGGGTTGCTCTTCGACCTGGGTTGCGTGGCATGTTCCACTTTGACTGTCTGTGGCTTGAACGCGAGGAGACTTCGATCAACGAGAGCCCGTGTATCTATCCTAGGAAAGACTGTATTAGGATCTAGATCGTTATCATGGGTTGTGGCCGTCTGCCATGTATTATCCTCATGATCAATGAGGAGTCGAAGGATGGCCTTTCTGTCGGATCTGTCGGTCTGGTGCCTAATCAAAGCATAATACTTCATATCATGGAATCTACACAAAGGTTAGTCTTCTTCCCGAAAGTTCACTCCAAAGCCTTCATACCTGAAAGTCTCCCTCTCTAACTCATCAGCACAATTGAGATTCCTCTCTTCAAACTCCCACGCATGTGGACTCCAACTCGGCAAACGCTGTCCCATCTGATGTTCTATTCTTCTTCCTGCCCCTTCACTACTCCACAATAACGGCCCCATAATCTGCTCGGTTAGAAGCCCGCATAAATGCGTCGCACCAAAGACATGGCAGAAGTAGTCAAACAGGGGCTTTACCGCCACATATGTTCTATCCTCATCCTGGGTCTTCGCTTGATACTCGGCAAAGATGTTATCGATGCTCTTTCTCGCGCCCCGGTAGTAGGGGTCCTCGTATGAAAAGAGCGCTTCTGGAAGTGCGTCAAGCTGGTACCGCCATTCGCCACTGTCTTCTGTCGTAAGAAACTCAGCATTGATACTTTCTGCAAAGTGTCTATCGCCGGTGATAAAGAATGCCTCCTTATCTGTAAAGATCAACTTCCGTGGAGATACCGCTTGTTCAATGACGGACTGTGGTTTGGTCGCCCATTTGGAATCCTCTGTGACACAATCTCGCGGTTCCCATTCGTTGATCAACATCTTTAGGTTATAGTTCTGACCAGCCATTGTGAATGGGACGTCAACTGGTTCTGGAAAGTATTGCCTAGGCGTGGAAACTCCGGAAAGTCCACTGCCATCTTTGCTGGCATCAATGACTGTTAAACTTGCTCCGTGAAAAATAAAGCCGACGTTTGCCAACTCTTTCGTATAAGTAATAGAATCTCGGTCGTGACACAAGATGTCTATCCAGATGTACTTGACTCCAAACTTTTGTGCTACCACCATCGTATCTAGGATTGTTTGAGGAAGGGCTGTGGGCTTAAGGGTCCCCCTTTCTGAGAGGGCATCCTCATAACAGGATAGCACCTCATCATCTATGGCATGGCTAAGAGCAATGTATTTGTACTCCTTGAGATTTGCTGATTGGTAGACCTCCAGACACATGGTTTCGATGTTCACCAGTCGGAAGACGTCAACGGTTCTAAAAATAGTTAGTGCCAATTCGACGAGACACTACTAGGATACTTACACAGCACTGAACTGCATCTCATTGGCGTCCATTCTCAAATTCTTAAAGTCGTTCACCCAGCTCCTCCCAAGATCAAAATCAAACCACTCCGGAATCACCTTGGGTTGAAAAGCATCCACAAATCCCGAGCGCTTGTCTTCAAGGTACAACCTAATAGCCCCATTCCCCTCAATCGTAGGTTCCTCCAACTCCCAAACCTGCAACGGCACCTGTTCATATCCAAAGCCACGATCATCAATCTTACCAACCTCCCTCGGAACTGCATTATGAAGGCCGTAAAAAGGCTCATACTCGCCTTCACTCTCCTCCACCAGTGCTGCGAGGGCAATGCACACGGGACAGTCTTCATCGTCAACCCTGGGCAATTTTCGCGCTGGGTATCTTGGTCGCCGAGCATATGCTTCCTTGGCTTGAGGAAGGGACCATTGATGAAATTGGGCGGATACAGCTGAGCGGAAACTTGCTGTGGCAACGTGTAGGCGGGTTACAAAATGCTCGCAGCGGAAGCAGAAATTTAGTTCTGAGAATATGCCATTTGATGCTCCTAGCTCGGGTGTGGGAGCGTGGAACTGAAAGGCGCCATCGATGGTGGTGGAGTAAAGCGTCTTAACTGGATTCGTCTTTTTCATTGGCATTTTGAAGTTGATTGTTGAAAAAGAAGGTTTAAATCGCGTGAACAAGGAGACTAATATTTATCCCCGCGTAGGAGCATTCCCCTGTATGGCAGCCTTGCGAAAATAGGCAACCTCCATACCGCCAAATCCTACTCTGCCGAGGTTAGTGTGATGTTGCGAAATCCGGTCATCATCTGTGTAACCGGTTCAATTGAGCAATCTCTTAGACTGAGTCCCATGTTTTATAGACATAGCCCGTCAGGGTATTGAAGGGGGGGTCCAATTGCTTGTCATGTTGTATCTACGTTTCGATTAGCTTTATAACTGACACAACACTGTTGATCCTTTGTGAATTAGCTTATAGTAGTAGTGAGACACATTCTTATGTTAGTACGTCACTTATAACATTGTTGATTTGGTATCACAAGTTTAGGCCAATTACATGGGAAATCGGGGTATTGCTGTGTTACTTGATACAACAGTCTTGTTAGGTTGCGATTCGAATCTGTGTGTTAACCGTGATCTTACTCAACACGGAGGGTAGGCATGGCTAAACTTTTATCAAGCTGGCTGCTTACAGTAGAGGCATAGGTGCATTTCATCTAACCTACTTTTTGACATGTTGGACGATCAGCTTGCCATGCCCAATATCTACAAGTGAATTCCGATGACATCAGTCTCAAATTCACAATGCCAGTTGGCTATGAGGCGATATGCTGATGTCAATATATATGCAGAAGTATCCGGTAACGTGACCACTCAGAGGTCTTGCTGATACAACCGGGCTATCCTTTAAGCAGAGATGGTGCATTACTCACCAGTAGATGGCTATACATAGCAATACTCTACCTCCTTTACCGCCCACAAAACAATCCCTAATACTGATCAACCAAACTAGAGCCAACTCTCCCCTCCATCGGCTAAATCCGGTCTAAACCCGCGACGTCCCTTCTTCCTCGTGTAACGCCTCCCACTTAAAACATCCCGTTACATCCGAAATCTCCGGGTTCCCTTGTCTTCCAAATCGGGTTCGGCCATCGTAATTCACTACCGACCCGTCATCATCAACTTTGTCATAGATTGACGATTCCTTTGTCCCGTATCTTCAATCAGTGATATCTTCCGTTTTGGGAGCCCCATGATAGGGTTACTGGATCACGTGCAATAACCCACAGCCGAGTCATACGGTCGGGTGTGTTTTGACTGCCGTTTTCAGCGAGACCTGAGATAGATCTACCGAAAGATTGAGGAGGAGCTGAAGTGGGGAAGGAACTCGAGTACAGGGGTATTTTTTAAGGAGGAAGGAGTGAGGATGACGATGTGTACATGAATATACATGTGTGTATGCATGTGCCGATGAAAAAGAAAGGGTTGAACATTCAGAAGGAGATGATGAGGGTTTTGCATACCCCGCTTTGTTCGTGGAAAACTCTGCTTGCTTGCTTGCCTTACCGCCAGATGGCCCAGCCAGTTGGCTGATTGAAAATCCGCGCAAGGACGTGGAATTGTCCGACCCCTCGGATCACCAGTACATGCATCCCCAGCCGGCCCGGACAACCGGCCAGCGGTGTCTCGATTCTCGTCATCCTCGCCATACCGCCAACACGTCCTTCAACAAATCCTCCACATGGTCCCTGCATCCTCCGTGACCAATCCGGCCTTTTAGGCCAAGTCACACTTTGAAATGTCACATGAAGGAAGCATGCCAAGTGCTGTGCCAACTTGAGAGTCGTTTGCTGCATAGAAGGATATACTGGAGTTGACTATCAATCATCATCAAATACTGCACTTTACCCCTGTCTCTTGTGGTGCCGGGATATTCACGGACCGGGCGGTGCGGAGGCGTTGGAATCCCAGGGCCAAGGCATGGGATGGAGGGATTTGAAAATCGTGGAAAATCGTGGAAAATCGTGGCCCCGCTGTTTGCGTGGTTTGGTTCGGATTTGACGGTGGAGAGATGGATTCTGCAAGGTTAACTGCAACATGCAATTTGGTGGACTCTATCGCTTATCTGATAATTTGTTGGGGTCCTTCCTGACTATTCGTCTGTGGTTGGTCCGCAAGTAAGTTCTTTGTTTGCAGAAATAATTGACGAATACTACCATTTTCCAACGTCACCAGAGTCAATTTTATATCATCGCACCATAGTTCCATGTTATGCGCTCGCTACCAAATTTGTCCGTCACCAATCTAATCCTAAGAAATCAGAAATGCCCGGCTCTCCACCCGCAGAATATAAAATCACCCGCGGCACCGCCTGTCTCAACTGCGCCCGTCGAAAAGTCCGCTGCGACAAGAAAAAGCCATGTTCTCAATGCATCAAGAACGCCACCGAGTGTCTTGTGATGCCACCACAAGCACCGCGGCGTCGGAAGAGACGCATTTTAGAACGCGATTTGTTGGATAGGTTACATGCCTATGAGGCGCTACTTACTGCGCATAATATCCCGTTTGAGCCGTTGGGAGAGGTCAAAGTTATTGATGAAGATGATGGACTGGGCGTGGTTCCTAGAATTGAGTTGGGCGTTTTACCGAAAGAACCCGGGGAAAAGGGATTAGCTGGGATCGAGGGAGGTATGGAGGGCTTGTTAAAGACGGAGGATAAAAGTCCGAGGATGAGTGATAGTCCTGATCCGGATGGTATAAAGAAAATACGGCCGTAAGTCGGATATCTCCGGTAAATTGTAACACACACATACTAACCTGGTCTAGACAATGGTTTAATTTCCACAGAGAAGTAAATAACCCACCAACACAACACGCAACGCCACAAACTAACCCCCTCTAGTTCATCGCATCCGAAGCTCTCATGAAAGATTCATCATCCGACGAAGACTCGGAAAATGAAACCCCCGTTCCCGTGCAACATAAAACCTACGACCGAATCTACGGCGACCCGTGTTCCTTCCCCTTCTTCGTCGGACCATCCACTATCTCTTTAACCGCTATGCATCCACCACCAGACAAGATCTTTCAACTTTGGCATACCTATGTTACCAATGTAAACCCTTTGATTCGCCTGTCTCATACGCCAACCACACAAACGAGAGTCATTGAGGCGACGAGGAATATTGCGGGGCTAGCAAAGGATACCGAGGCGTTGTTGTTTTCGCTTTATTTGATTACCATTTGTAGTATGGATGATGAGAATTGTCAGACTGTCATGGGGGAGGGAAGACGTCCGTTGCTTATCAAATTCCACAGTGCATGCCAACAGGCGCTTATCAACGCTAACTTTATGCGCACTTCGAATCTTACGGTGCTTCAGGCATTTGGCATGTATAATGTGAGTTTCTCAAACTCCCCTACCCATCCCTACTATAACTAACGAAATCAGGTCGCCGTCCGCCAATTCATAGACCCCCGTCAAATCCTCTGTCTCTCCGCCATGGCCATCCGCATCGGGCACCGGCTCGGTCTCCACCGTGATCCACCGCCGGGTATATCGCCCTATGAAACCGAGATTCGGCGCCGTCTATGGTTCTGTCTCTCCGTATGGGACCGACGTCTCGCAGAAATGACGGGCTCGACAGTTTCAGTGGTTACTGTTGCTGGAGATTGTAGACCACCGTTGAACATCAATGATGCGGATCTTCATGTTGATGGGAAGGTGATGCCGCAGGCTAGAACGGGCCCGACGGAGATGATGTTTGCACTTAGTAGATATGAGTTCGGACTGGCTACAACGGAGGATAACACCAGGGCTTGTTGGGATGGAGAAAGAGGGATTCCGAGCGTTACTTTGCCGTTCCATGGGGGTGTCACGCGGACATTAGATGGCTTTGAGGAACATATTCGGGCGACATATCTCCGGCACTGTGACGATAAAATCCCCATTCACTTCTTCACAAAGGTCCTCGCTGAACAAGGTCTTTGTAAAATGCGGGTGGTTTCCTTCCTCGTTAGAGTAAGTCAATCAACAAACAGCGACGCCGATTCTCTCCGTAACAGCGTCGAATGCGAACAACTCTTCCTGGATGCCGTACGGATGATTGAATACGACTCTATCATCCAATCAACTGAAGCTCTTAACTGCTTTAAATGGTTCACCTATGTTCATTTCCCAATGACGGTGTACCTATTCCTTCTCTCCGAACTTCGTCGTCGCCAGTCTGGTCCCATCGTCGCTAGAGCCTGGCAAGCTATCACCGAACAACAAAAGCACCGAGCTACGATGAACCTTCTCCATCTCCCTAATCAGCGGGAAATCGGAAACTTTGTATGTAAAGCATGGGACGTGTACGCCAACTCCGCGTCTCAGGTTGGTCATATCCTCGCCGAACCTACATGGATCGCCAAGTTACGAGAGGTCGTTGCTGCTCGGAAACTAGAGAAGGGTAGTTCCTCTGGTGGTGGAAGTCCAATGGGGATGGAAAGTCCCGGACAAGCCGAGGCGAATAATGTTGCTATGGAGGCAAGACAGTGGGATTGGGCTTTTAAAGGCGGCCAAGGAGGCGCGAGATTTGATGGGTATGTTACCGTTCCTGGAGGTGCCTGGAAGGGGTCTTCGGAGGAAGCAAGTGTTTAGATTTATATATACATATATGTCATAATTAAGTAGTTCTTTTCTGTGGGATGTTGTCGAATCTTCCCATAGTCTCCCAGTCATCATCCCACCCCTCTTTAGAAGTAGGTTCACTTAACAATCCATCACAAGTAACCCATCTAATCTCCTCTCCGGCCATCCATTCTCCCGGACCCGGTCGTTTCGCTGTAACAACAACCCACCAAATAAACAATTCCGAACTCGTATCTCCCAATTCTCCTCTCCAATCTCCCTTCTCTATGATTCGTTTACACTCTTCTCCAACTAACCCTTCTCTCTCCAGCCCTGCCATAGCCCCGGTAATGAACCCATCGATCACCGAGTGCATGTATGCGCCGATCTCGGCTATCTTGTGTCGCCACGTCCACTCGTTTACCGGGATCCGAATGCGGGTTACTGTAATTGAACCAAACCCCGCCGTCGCAAGATGACCCGGGAGTATCAACGGATTGCGATAGTTGAATCGGTGTTGATTCTCGTGAGACTTGACGATTTGCTGAAGTAGAGTATTAGGTAGATAGTTTGGAGGACACCTTCCTGTTTTGAAAGATAAGAGGGGGAAGATTGGGTCTGACACGTGTAACATTCCGGTTGGGTTGAGAGACCTGGGATTGTTGTTAGCTTAGGTGGCAATTTCGGAAACTGGAACGTACCCGAATGCTCGTCTTGCAAAGGTCGGTAGATGTCGAATAACGGATATCACGCCACGGAGATTAACTAGATCTTGGTTCTGGTATGGACTTGGCCAATCGGCCTCGATATCGTCAATCCTCCATGTAACATTAGGTGGATGTAAATGCGGCTGCATATACGAAAGATCCACTCCAGTTACATGAGCCATTGGATATTTATCCGCAACTTTGCACGTACATACACATGTCAGCTGACTTCTCACTTCAGACGACCAAAAGAAACTCACCAGCAACAGCCCAAACTCCACTCCCTGTACCTAAATCCAAGACCTTCTGAATCTCACCAACATCTTGTTCTCCAGCCCAAAGTCCCCCAAAGACCATCTCCAAACACGCATGTAGAAATTCCTCTCTCAAAGCCTCTTCTCCATCATTAGGCAACGGGTATCTTCCGGCCAAGAAATTCTGAAACCGTCTACCTCCGTAGTTCACATGTGGGAATAAATCAGATGATAACGACGTGAAGCCCGAACTCGGCGGTGACGGCGGATATAACGAGTTTGTATCAGAAGGCATTTGGCCCGTTAAGATTAAGATTGTGGGAATGGCTCGCCTTATGTAGGTACACTACGGTGGGTTACAGTTACATAGTCTACTGACACGACACACCCACCCTTCCGACCCAGCTAGTCGGTTAGGCTGGCGGCTACACACATACATAAAACAGGGACCTGGCAACTAGCCAGCCCAAAGAACGCCCCCAAATCGTCATCAAACCCAATCTCAAAGTCAAAAAATAAAAACAAATCCCACGCCAAAAAAATCCCACACCCAACTTCTCGGGTCAAGGCTAAACGCCTATGAGCCTAAAAGCCACGGAACCGCCCGTCGATAAATTTAGCCCTGACATCCTGGAGACCTGGAGATGACCTGTCCGACTAAATGAAGGGTCCAACCCTAACGCGCATGGACGCCGGAGCCGAGAAGGGAAGTATTGATCCACTACGAAGACGCGCAGGCGGTGAATAGGTGGGTGCGGCAGAATAGACATGTAGGGAGTAAGTTGTCGTGGAATTGGGTTAAAGTCTAGGAGAAGATGTTAGTTGTCTGGTGTATATAGATTGTATATTGGTTTTGGTAATCTTGTTCTTACTTGTTTGTTTCTTATTACGACTGACGAATCTCACTGCAAAATGTGGATTGACCGCCCCCACATAGCAACATTATACACACACCTTCTCCGGACCCGACACCCGCTTTCCCCTCCAGTCTTGATATTGACTTCCCTCGACCCCGATTCTCTCTGCGCAACTCGAATCCTCACTCGTCTTTTAAAACATGACTATATTCAACACAAAATCCAGCCTATCGCCGGCTACTCCGACCTAACTACTGCCGCCGAGACTCTTGTGGCCCCACTAATGACCACCCGTGGAGGTACCGGTGGATTGGTTGTTTGCTTGGGAATTGGTGGTATGGCTGATATGGGAGAGTTACTTGGACTGGAAGAGGAAGGCGGTGGTTATGGAGGTGTGGAGGTATGGCTTTTTGATTCTAGAAGACCATGGAATCTGAGTAATCTATTCGGAGGATATCCTGAGAACGAAGAAAAGACGCCACCTGAAGGAGTCATAAACGGCCTTGTAACTCCTAAATATAAGCCTGGCGCCGGCGGTATCATTGTCTTTGACGACGGTGATATATCGGATAGACTCAACACCGAGGCAGAAGCATACACGGCTCTCCTTGCCATGCCGGAGGTAGACGAGGATGAAGACCTAGGCGACTCTGACGAATCAGAAGATGAAGGAATGGAGGATGTCGCACACGCAGGAACTAAAAGGAAGATTTCCGATGTATTCTTTTCAGATGACGACTCAGACGATGATATGGGACAAGCGCCTGCGAAACAACGACGACGGAGTAATGAGTCTACTGGGATTCCTGTTCGTCCACAAGGGCGTGGGTTGATGGTTGCGGGAGCAAGTAGTTCCTTGGTTGTCCCTAACACTGAGTCTGGGTCAACGGCAGTGAGAAATCCCTCTCAACGTGCTCTTAAACGGCGATTACTTCGTCTTAGGGCAACCCATGAGGAAACCATTCACAAATATTATACCCTTGGTACATCTTTTTCTGACCCAATCTCCGTGGTCATGTACTCTCTTGCCTCGGAACTCGGTCGTTCTGACAACGATTTCCTTTGGTACGCTATCGTTGGTGTCTCTGCTGGTGAGGTAGCTGGTAGGACATCTGCTGGTATTGCCGCGCCAGTACGAGGGAGAGAGGCAAGTACCGTGGGAAGTGGATGGATGGGAGAACGAGGAATGATAATGAGACGAGTTTTGAGAGATGAAGTACGGAGACTTAACCCGCCGGATTTAATCCCGACTCCTGCAGGACAAGATACGGGCATGATGATTACGACAGCAAGATCCCCAGATGACTATGGTATCCGGTTATCTCCTGAACCAAAGTTTTTGTTGGTTAGACATTGGAGTTTATACGATAGTATGCTTCATTCACCATATTTATTCTCGCGGCTACACACGTGGAATGAACAGGGTATTGAACGTTTGAACAAACTCATTACCAAAATGGGTATATCACAGGTTCAAGCAAGACAAAACTACGTGCATATGGACCCTGGGTTGAAACGGGATTTACGCCCCAAGTTAAACCGATACGCAAGTATCTACAACCTAGAGGAAATGGTCCCTTCAATGGACACTGACGGCAAAGATACCGGAGGTGCCAAGGATGCTTGGGGATTCGTCAAAAGTTGGGGATGGAAAGCTACATTGAGTTCACATGATGTTGCAATTGTCCTAGCTGCCTTGTTAGAAGTCGGTGTGGGCGGCCACGTAGACGACAACGATGGCGGCGCAATAATCGAAGAGGATGTCGATGGTGAAGAACGCAGAGAAGAATGGATTACCCGTTTTTGGCAAGCGTATGACGCAGTAGATGAGTAAGTTACACAAGATTCTTTCATGGTTTACATCACGTGCTAACAATCATAGCATCGCGGCTCTTAAAAATGCCTTACCGACGGCTATGCACCTACATCGGGCGATTTTCCGCACTGGTAAAGCCCTGATTAACAAAAAGCAAATCAAGCATCTTCGCGCCTTTCGTCTATGTGTAGTAAAAGAGGGCCCCGATATCCGCCTTTTCACACACCCGGCTGCCTTGACAAAACTAGCCCTTTGGATCGGTGAAGCCTTGACAGACCAGGATCTTCACCAACACGGCCGTTTAGGCAACGGCGGACGAGGTACACCATTGGTGGCCGCTGGTTTAGATGAGAAGAGAGGCGTTTACATGGTAGTAGGAAGTGGCGGTGGTGGTGGGCCTGATGCTAGTTTCATAGGCAAAGAGGCGCGGAAACGGAAAGGGGCTGAACGAGAACGAAAGACTAAAGAACGGGAGGAGAAGAAGAAAGTGAAGGCTAAGATTCGGGAGGAAAAGAAGGCTGCTAAAAGGAAGACTAGAGAGGAGGCAGGAGAGGATGTCGATGACGATGATGATGATGATGATGATGACGAGGAAAGTGAGGACAGCGAGGATAACGATAGTAGTGATGATGACTCGGACTCAGACGAGGAAGGGGATCAGGAAAAGGGCTTTGGACTGAATAGGTTTGGTGCCGCTTTCAGGGAAGTCATTGGGGAAACTGGCTCCCGCGTTCGCATCGACAGTTTTGAATGCTGCGTAGTCGAAGTCCGCAAAGATGACCTCGCCTCCTTCCTCGAAGCCCTCAGCATGAAAACAGTCATTGGCTAAATCTTTCACCGTCAATCAACATCTCATCCATCACCAAGCCCAGCCCCCTTCGAGCCAAGCAAACGTACAGACCAATCGCCAAGCCCCCAAAAACCTACACAGCCACACTATCTCTCTAGGGTCTCTCTTCAATAAGGGTTATTTATCACATTGTGTGTAATTTTGTCTCTGTGTGTATCCTAGTGCAAGGAAGGGCCAAGACTAGGCCAAGCGGCGGTATGGATGGGGCCTTCCTGATTGGGATGGGTGGGGCTATTTTGGCTTGGTAGGTGGTGACGGAGGGGTTGAAGCAGAAAGGAAGGAAGGAGACGCGGGCCTGGTTGGTGGGTGGGCTTGAGGCAGTCTTGGTGATGAATTGCGAACAACGAAGGGCGATTTCTTTGATGGTGATTGTATATATTGCTTCTGATTGAAACCTTTTGACGACTTCTTTTTATTTTACTTTTGTTTTCTTGTTGCATTGCATTGTCTTGTGGATTGTGTTGCCATTTGATTGACGCGATGGGTAAATCGTAAGTGGCGCGACGGTGGACCTTTGGTTATATATACTGACCTATCCGATAACCTAGACAATCCAAGCTCTCTCAAGAGCAACTCGTCGAGTTACAAAAGTCCACCAACTTTGATAAGAAGGAACTGCAACAATGGTATAAAGGTACGTCATTCATCCCTCTGACCCCACAACAAAGCTAACCGGCGGTACTCGTGGAATCTAGGCTTCCTAAAAGACTGTCCCTCCGGACTCCTCACCAAAGAGGAATTCCAAAAGATATACCGACAATTCTTTCCGTTCGGCGACCCGTCTTCCTTTGCAGACTATGTCTTCAATGTCTTCGACTCCGATAAATCAGGCACCATCGACTTCAAAGAATTCATCTGTGCCCTCTCAGTGACTTCTCGTGGCAAAATGGAAGATAAACTAGAGTGGGCGTTCCAATTATACGATATTGACGGCGATGGGAGAATCAGCTATGACGAGATGCTGAAGATTGTAGAGGCCATTTATAAAATGGTTGGGTCCATGGTTAAGTTGCCCGAGGACGAAGATACCCCTGAGAAACGAGTCAAGAAGATCTTTAAGATGATGGATAAGGACGAGAATGGCAGCTTGGATATGGCCGAGTTCAAGGAGGGAAGTAAGAGGGACGAAACCATTGTTTCTGCTCTGTCGTTGTATGATGGCTTGGTTTAGAGAGAATAGTTAATTTATGAGAATTCCAATGTGCACGGTATATCCCATTGCCAAGGATAAGGAAGCCGGGACCCGGATATTCGGCACCCGCCACGTATGGAAATGTCTTGTGAACGAGGATAACCAGTGTCCAAAGACGTCTTCATCGCGGACCTTCTGGCCTATTATGACGATTGTCTTTCGGTGCGCGGGGGCAAGTTGGCACACCGAGATGCAGCAGTCTATGAAGGAAGGGACTAGAGCTCGGTTATATATAACGTCGCAAGCAAACACCACATCGAAGCATTCCTGACCATCCACGCCTACCAGATCCCCGGCTGGAACGTCACATTCCCAATCCATTTCTCTGAACCCCACGCTATGGCGTTTCCCCGTCCCATCATCAGCCCAGACGGCCCCGTTGTTCTCCACGTTATATCTCGCCAATTTAGATACATATGTCTGGTCTGTAAGGACATATCGAGAGAACCCGCCGGGCTGTGTAAGTGTTACTCCGAGGATACTACTAACCCCACATCCCAACTCCAAGGCACTTGTGAACCCCGAGAAATCAAGATGCCCAAGCGGTGTCTCCTTCAGATCAAACTTCTCCTCATCCTTCAAAACAGCTTGTTTTCCCCGTTTCTGCTTCTTCGTCTTCTTCTTCTCTTCTTTTTCAGTGGGCTTGGAAAGTGCTAAGCCGAGCCACTCTGCTACACCGAGAGAAACACCCCAGATGACGGCGCCCGTTGTTCCGCCTTCTCGTCCGCTTTGTAACACCCCGGGACTCTGTTTAATCTCAACATCTCGCCCGGCAATTGTTAATGATACCTCTTCTTCAGAGGCAGCTATGAATCCCAAGTCGCCTGATGTTCCTGCCTCGGAAATAACAATGAAGATTTCTATTTCTCGTTAGACAAATACCTATGTAGTCATGACAATCTAACACACTAACCCTCGTCCACATCCTCAATCTCTGGTCCATATAATTCTGTAAAATACTCGACGCTCATCTTATTTGTTGTTACCTACAAGGTAAAAACTTTATAACCTTATGTCACTAGCTCAATATCATATAATCCACATCCACATTCATACATTCACAACCCTAAACCCTTTAATATAGTCTCCACAAACAATCACATTCAATCTACCAAAACCTCTATAAACACGGCATTCGCCATCCAGAAAACCCCAACGCCAAGCCCAAAACCCAAAACAAAAGAAAACCGTTAAAGCTCACCAATCCAAAGGCTGAGTCTTAACCTCACCCCTATTCGTTCTCGCCAGAGGCACCGCCTTAGCCGCCAACCGACCGTCCTTACCCAGCTTCAGGTAAGCATGACCGTCTAACCATGGAGTAACTGTAGTCATGCGCTTCTCATAAGCCTGGATCTTATCTTCCAACTGCATCGTCAGACCAATGTCGTCAAGACCGTTGATCAAGCAGTGCTTCCGGAACTCCTCCACGTCAAACGAGCAAATCACATTGCCAAGGTCATCCTTGATTAACTGGTTTGGCAGGTCAATCTCGACTTCTCTGTTTTCACGGGCGACGGCGGCGATAGCGTCGAGGTGCGCCTTGTTGGTAATGGCGATGGGCAACATGCCGTTCTTGAACGAGTTGTTGAAGAAGATATCGGCGAAAGATGGGGCAATGATACACCGGATACCGAAATCGTTAAGAGCCCAGGGGGCGTGCTCACGGGAAGAACCGCAGCCGAAGTTGGGACCAGTGACGACCAGAATTGAGGAGTTGCGGTACTCGGGCTTGTTCAGAACGAAAGCGGGGTTCTCCTTGCCGTCCTCGAGGTAACGGTGCTCGAAGAACAGAGCGGTACCAAGACCCGTCCGCTTAATAGTCTTCAAGAACTGCTTGGGAATAATAGCATCGGTATCAACGTTGGACATGTCCAGAGGCGCCGCGGAACCCTTGAGAGTAATGAACTTAGGGAGACCGGCAGACTGGCCACCAGCAGAAACCGAAGTGTTGGTGTGAGCGGCGTTGTCCTCGGGGATATCAGCAATGACCTCCTTGGCGTGGTCGTCACCTTCGACAGCCTCGTCGACGTATGGCTGCTCATCGGGGATAATAGCGGCCTGAGTGTGGGGAGTACCAGAGTACGAAGTAAGATGTCTGACATCAGCCAACTTACCGACAATGGCAGCGGCGGCAGCCATGACGGGAGACATCAGATGGGTACGACCAAGAGCGCCCTGTCTACCCTCAAAGTTTCTGTTGGAGGTCGAAGCGCAACGCTCGTGGGGGGACAGAATATCAGGGTTCATACCCAGGCACATGGAGCAACCCGCCTCTCTCCACTCGAAACCAGCATCAGTGAAAATCTTGTCCAGACCCTCCGCCTCAGCACGCTTCTTGACCAGACCCGAACCAGGAACAACCATAGCACCCTTGATGTTGGCAGCGATTTTCCGGCCCTTAACGACGTACGCGGCGGCGCGAAGATCCTCGATACGGGAGTTGGTGCAAGAACCGATGAACACCTTGTCGACGGGGACATCGGTCATGGGGACGCCGGGAGTCAATCCCATGTACTTGAGCATACGTCTGGCGGAAGCCTTGTGGGCCTCGGTGGGGAACATGACGTCGTCTTCCGGGTCGGGAACCTTACCCTCGATAGAAATGGTGGCCTCGGGACTGGTACCCCAGGTGACGGTGGGAGGAATGTCCTTGGCGTCAATGAACACGTCGATATCGTACTTAGCGCCAGGGTCGGACTTGAGAGACTTCCAGTAGGTGACGGCACGGTTCCACTCCTCAGAACCGTACTTAGGGGCCAGAGGACGACCCTTGAGGTACTCAAAGGTGATCTCGTCGGGGGCGACCATGCCAGCACGGGCACCACCCTCAATGGACATGTTGCAGATAGACATGCGAGCCTCGATGGACAGACTACGGATAACCGAACCGCAGAACTCGATGACGGAACCGTTACCACCAGCAGTACCGATCTGACCAATAACGTAAAGAACCAAATCCTTGGACGAAACACCAGGGGTCAAAACACCATCAACCTGAACTCTCATGTTTTTGCTGGGCTTGGTGATAAGGCACTGAGTAGCCAGAACGTGCTCGACCTCAGAGGTACCGATACCGAAAGCCAACGCACCGAAAGCGCCGTGGGTGGAAGTGTGAGAGTCACCGCAAACAACAGTAGTACCGGGGAGAGTAAAGCCCTGCTCAGGTCCGATAACGTGGACGATACCCTGGCGATCATCGCCCATTCCAAAGTAGGTCAGGCCGAAGTCTTTCACGTTTTGCTCGAGAGTTGTGCATTGGAGGCGGGAGTCTTCTTGTTTAATGAAGGAGGCGATATCCTTCATGCCTTTCCGGGAGGTGGTGGGAACATTCTATAAGACGGGTTTTGTTAGTTGTTTGTCGTTTGTATAACCAAGTACAACGGAACCTACGTGATCAGTGGTAGCAAGTGTGCAATCCGGCCGTCTAACCTGACGTCCGGCATTCTTAAGACCCTCAAAGGCCTGGGGAGAAGTAACCTCGTGAACAAGGTGACGATCTAAGTATTCAGTCAATAGCCGTCCAACCACCAATCAAAAGACAACCCTTACCAATGAAAATCAAGGCAGTGCCGTCTAACTTCTGGTCGACGATATGGTCCTGCAACACCTTATCGTACAAAGTACGCGGTTTGGGATCAACGGAAGGCATTTTGTGTATGATGGATTTGTATATGGAATAGAGGAAGAAGGACAATATGTTGTAGCGGAAGATGAGGGTTTTGTTCTTTGTATTTTCGATTACCGGGTGCTAGCTACTAGCGGGTTGTCCGGGAGAAGGAGGAAGGATGCGTTCTTGTGACTGAGCTATAAGAGTGGACCGACACCGGAATTGGTCTTGAATAGAATACCGCCAGAAACGAGTTTTAAATACACAAGTCCAACCAAAAGAGTCGGAAAAGATCAAAGGGGTATCAACCCCAGATATATCCCCCAAAAGTCGCCCCTCTCCCGCATCTCGGGCCCAATGTCCATGCTCGTTACCATTTAGTGTCTGCAGCAGTTACCTCAACTTCCCCAGTCATGATTCATCATCCCGAAAAAGGAAACCCCATTAAAAATTCATCCGTCAACAGCCTTGTACTTGGTTAGAATCTGCCGAGACCGTATTGGCTAGAAATCCCTGGAGGCGTGTATCAGTGAGGTGTGTCTCTAGGGTTGCGCGATCGGGAGAGACGACCGACAGGGTTTCCACCGATTCATTGAGCCCGGCAAAATGGACATGCACATGTCGTGAGAAATACACTTGAATCAACCTAATCAGATCACAAAATCATCACATGCCCACCTTCCCCGTCCTGTGCATCCCGCCATGCCGCGTCAAACGCATCGATCCCATTCCCCTTTCTAAATCCCTAAAATCAACCACTCAAAAAACGCCCCCACCATGACAACTCCCCATTAAGCATTGGCCCAGGAAACCCGAAAACCGGCCGCTCCACTGGTCTCCGAAAATCGGCCTCTCCATTGGTAAATCGCCCCCTCTAATTGGTCAATTTCCTCGAATCCATTCAACCCGGTCTCCCCCGCAAACGGCCCATATATCCGCCTATCCGTCACCGCCCCGTACCATTCATCCCGCATATCTCCCGGTCCCGACATCGGCTTCCGACTACATATGTCTCCATGATGCGGCTTAGGAAACCATCCGCACCGCCGCTCCGCTCTTATTGACACAAGGGTTAGGGTATATACTTGATTACACGAAAATGAAGAAGCCGTCTGTTTTCTTGACGGAAATAACTATTAAGCAAAAAAAATATCTACCGACCACGGGCTTTCTAAGCCCCCCGACTCTCTTTACTCCATCTCTCTGGGTACCTCTCCTGCTCCCACTTTTTCGGCGCCGGCCTTCTAAACGGCGTAGGCACTTCCCTATCTCTCGATGGGACCTGTTCCGTCTTGACATATTCTTTGCGATCGGCAAATGGGTTTGGCTTTCCTGGACTGTTACTGAATGCTTCTACTGATACTGCCTTCTTAAGTGGAGAGCTCATGTGAGCACCGAAACTGTTGGGTCGTTCACCATTCAGAGTTCCCATTGATGCGCGGGCTTTAAGGGATCCAGGAGAGTCAGTAATTGTGCCAGAGGAAGCCATGACAGGCATGCTCTTCCGAACGCTACCTCCCGAAGCAACCCTTCCGACAGGAGTACTCGGTCTTTCAACCGAAGTTCTTACAATTGGTGCAGTTCCCTTCGAAACTGATGACGCATACCCCGTACCTTCGGGGTCAAAGGCCTTGGAGTAGTTGGCATTAGGGTGAACTTGGAATCCTCTTCTCAATAACGTAGTCGGCACTCCAACAGCACTGCTCATTTGGATTCTGAGAGTCTGGTTCTCCGTCTCTTCAATGTTGGCCTGTGTAGCGGCATCGCGAACAATGGGGTGAAGACGTGGGTGAACGAACTTGGTGTTGTACTCGTTCATGACTTCCTTGTTGACTATTCCGGTATCCTTAGCCTGTTGTGTATACTGCGCCTGCATAGCAAGCAACATTCCCGAGAAAATAACTTGAAGAACGAAACAGTTGAAAACGGTGACACTTGGTTGTGGGTCATCTCTGCTAATAGGCAAAGACATGATGTAAACCATAACATGCCCCGGTGAGAAGATACCCAAGATTCTCAAAGATAAAGGCAAAGGATCCCAGACAGACAACTCCCAAACATCCCGCTGAGGATCAGGATGCGCGCGATCCTCAGCAGACTCCCCCGACAAAGCATTCTTGATCGCATTCAGCGGCGTGCTCATAGCCGGTGCCGAAGTTACCGGAACCCTCCGTGCTGAAGTCGTAGCCAAATCCGCATCAATGTCCACATTGAATAATCTGTAAAGTCGAACTCTAGTAAAAGCATGGAACGCATTCAACAATGACATGGCCGTCAACGACCAAACTACAAGACGAGCCTATGAATAAGGGTTAGTATACTCCCATGACGTCAAGAAAAAAAAGCGCGCTAAACCGGCATATAAAGCGAAAGGTTATCCGCGACACTCGGGACTTACCAGCCAAGAAACGGTGTACGAGGACCCACCATCGCCGAAGATATCGTCCGACTCGCGGATTGTAGCGTTTGCGCGGGCAAGGACAAAAAGGAAGTGGCCTGCCAGACCAATCTTGAGACCTAGTGACTGAGGATCGTATTCGCGGGTTTCGAGTTCTTCAGAGAGCCACAGAAGTGTGTCCATAACATTAATCTGGGCGGTTATACGTTCCCACAAGGGGCGCTTGCGGACGAGGCGCCTGGGAGGCATGGTGGGTGTTGTCGCGGTGTTAAATATTGTGATTCTCCGATAGTGGCGACTTAGATATGGTTGGTAAGAAACGACAAAGTTAAATAGTATTATGCGATTGTTTTGGTGACAGTGGGTGTGTCGATGCGGTGATTATGGGTGGAAATGGATGCAATTAAAAAAACAACAATGAATGAATGAAAACAGAGAATTCGGATGCATTTGATTTTCAAATCAAAATCTTGAAAGAATGTTTAATTACAATCAGTGCAGCCTTATGCCTATTGCTAGGGTAAGGGTTAATTTTCTAAATCTCACAGTATTTATTGGCGCATGCACTGTATCCGCCTCGCAATTGAAAGTAGACGGCAAGAAAGACTAGTACACCGCGATCAACAGTAGATAAGACATGTCAAAATTTTGAAATATAAATAAAACGCCGTCGTGCGCACTATTCTTCATCATGATTTCACATTCTCCCCATCGTTTTTGATCATCACCGCCCCCCTCGATAAAACCCGCATTACACAGTGCCCCGCTTACTGTCCAGGCTCACCACATCAGCCCTGTCATCATTGCGCACAATAAGCTTCATTCTCCCTCCTTCCCCTTCGAAACAGCCCCTCATTCATCACCCATTATGGCTTCCGCCGCCGACTCGAAAGACCGCCAATTCCTCGCCGTCATTGGCGATGAGGTACTTACTTTTGCCTTCCAGCGCACCCTGTTGTCGCACTGCTAACATCGGTTGTATAGGACTCCGTGACGGGCCTCCTGCTTGCTGGCATCGGTGTAGGTTGATATCGGATGACGACTTGTCGCATGGAAACTAACGAGGCTTTTTGGATTAGCACGTCACTACTGGAGCTGATGCCCAGAAGAACTTCCTTGTTGTTGACAACAAGACCGAGAACTCTGCTATCGAAGCTGCCTTTGATAAGTTCACTTCGGAGCGGAAGGACATTGGTATTGTCTTGATTAACCAGCACGTGAGTCTTTTACAGCACACCAAACAACTGCCACACAACTGCTACACGAGTACTAACTCGTATTTCTTCCTTAGGTCGCCGAGAGAATACGACACCGCATCGATACGTACACTGCCGCTTTCCCTGCCATCCTCGAGATCCCTTCCAAGGACCACCCCTACGATCCCGAGAAGGACAGCGTTCTGCGCCGGGTGCGTCGTCTATTTGGCGAATAAGCCACACAATTACACAACAGAGTTCAATCACTTTAATACATCGCATCAAACCTGCAAAAAAACATCGTGATATCACTATTATAAAACACCAAGACAAAAACTCGCTCTTTACAACACCCTCATTCCCAAATGCGCTTCAAGGTCTCAACAACTCGGTATTCTACAGCTCGAGCCCCATAAGACGACCGGTACCGAATGCCACGGTTGCCGTGAGGCAAGTGACGGGCTTGTCGTCTGCCGTGTAGACGTCGGCTAGGACGGTGTATTTGCCCTATGAATAGATTAGCACGTATTTCGGTAGTTATAGACGGAGTTGAGCTTACAGGAGGGATCTCGGCCGGGAGTTCGACCTCCTTGACAATAGATAGCTTGCCCGCCTTGATGGGGCACTCCATATCGACATTTTGAATTTGCTCGCATAAATCGGCAGTGGTGCTAATGAGGCGAATAAGACCGTACTTGACCGTCAACAGAACATAGGCGCCTTCACCAATATCCTCGTGAACCAGTCCATCAGCCTGGATCGTCAGGGTCTTGCCGCTACATGATGACGTATGTTAGACTCTGCATTCGTACTTGATTTGGTACTAAAGAACTCACGGCGAGGGTGGGTTTGGCGACAAATCAACCTTGGTTATCGTGACCAGGTCATCGGTATGCGCCTTGTTACATAACTCCAGCGGGCTTTCGCCGGGAATCTTGTCGCCGAGCGCGCCGTATTCACTGCGCATCGAAATACTATCGAACAAGCTGCGGGCAACGGCAGGCGCAGCCATGGCCGTTAAGAGAGCCGTCAGGGTGTTCTTGAGAAGCATTGTTGATAGAAAAAAAGAACAGAAGAAGAAGATTTCAAAGATACAAAAAACAGAGAGGGAAATGGAATAGAAATCGTGTTTGCCGGTTTTCAAAATAAATACAAATACTCTCAACAAATGAGCCCTGATGCGCCGCAAGTCGCAAATACAACAAGAATGACGCACTTATCAATCTCTCGTCGTCACTTGTTTCTGCGCTATAATATAGAGCTCGAACCGCCTGTAACGTTGAGCTCACTTGCGCGAAAATGGAAGCGAGCATTGCTGGATGCGCTTGGCTGGCTGCCGCCTTTCTGCAGTTGGCCGACAAGTCATGGGACACATGGAACAGTATTGCAGAGGCAGGATTTGGGGGAAGCACAATTAAGCGATGTGATTGGCTGTAGTTGACGCAAAAGTGGAGACGTTTGGGGGGTGAGGGATAAATTTGGGGGAGGTAAGGGAGATAGCTTATCAGCGAGGGTTAATTGAATGGCAATATTCAGTATTAGGGTTATATTCAAATGGTCTAAAGGAAGAACAACTACCGGGGATAAGCAGATGAAGCTGCGACGTGACCTGTCAAAAACGCAGCAACAATTTTGGTAGAGGAGGACAAAGTTCCTGGAGCGAAAAGCACTGAAGGATCAGGAGGGGGAAAAAGTGGGGAATAATCTTTACAGAGGAAGTACGAAAGTGATTTGAAGATGTGAAGGCGCGAGGAGGGAGGCAGGTAGGCTGACAGGCAGCCAGGCATTGAGAATGCCAAAGCAACAGCACAAAGAGCCTGTCGGTTGGGTTCTCGATTGCATGGCAGTTCCAATTCCCAGTCGAGGAAGAGTTTAAGAACAATAAACCCATGTGCATTCTGTAAGACACCGCGTATCTAGACATGCAGCAACGCCTGTCTGACTAAGTCGATACTCTGTTTCGTATCTTTGTTGTTGTTTACAATGCACATGCGCCTGTTGTCAGTACAATCTGTTATCCACATCGAGTCGCGATTTTCTATGGCGCAAATAGAATGCGCTGCGCTGCGTCCACTTGAGTCTTGCAAGCCAATCCCGGTAGTTCTTACGTTCCGTCTTTATAGCACAGTCATGTGAACTGTGTATAGTGCCTTTGGCAACATAGAAATACAGTCCAATTAATTTGGTGTCCACACCGTCTACCTTCCCAACCCTCCAACGCTAGCCCGCTTCCAGCTACACTCGACAGGGATAATCCCACCCTCCCTCAATCGCCCATTCTCGCTTTGAAATCGTCCACCCCACCCCCAAAATTCATTAATCCACTGTAACGCCAGCCTAGCTCAGTGCCTCAGTGGCAGTTTCCAAACAACGTAGCTTCGAGTCTCTTAACAAGAGTTTTTAGCGCTATCCCGCCACTGAAAGGTGACACTGCCTACTACAAAGTCACCTAAAAACCCCCACTGTTCTTCCTGGCCGCAGCTGCTAATGGCTTCCGGATTTGTCGTTACTTCTCGGTGTGGCCTGGCTCTTGCTCGCTCGCTCACTCGTTGGTTGGCTGTCTTTGGCTAGTCGTTCTACACTGCTCTGCTCTTGCCCGTTTTCCTCCTTCTGACTGGCCTTCTATTTTCCGTTCTTCGTGTCTGTCCTGCGATTCTCTTTTCTGCTCCTGCCCCCTCTTTCTCTCTTTCTCCGGTTTCTCTATTCTCTAATTGTCCTGCTTCTTGTGGATATTACGAATTGACTGCCATTGCCGTTCTTCGTTTTTATTCTTGTTATTCACGGGCTTTGTATTCTATATTCTCACGCTTCTCTTCTTTACATTTACGCTTGAAGACGTCTGATTGTTTTTACGTTTTATCGAATTACTCTTCCGTTCCAAGTTACGCTCTATACACCCTATTTTCTTATACCTGTTCAAACCTTCTGAATATCCACGTTAATCGAACCTTCTCAACTACTACCGCGATCGCCCTTCTACTTGTCGCTCCTCAATCGCCATTTCAAAGTTTACAGTCGCGCTTCTTTGACCGGAAACCTTGGTGATATTATTCTCTACACTCCGCCTCATTCTTCGTCCTAGCCTATTGCGCGCTCTTTCCACAACTATTATCGACGCGCCCTGAGTTTCTATTCTTTTCTTCAGTCACTCTAGTTCATTCAACACATTTGCCAATTCCACCTTCGCCGCTTGTGACTGAGAGTATCATTAGTCTGTCAACAAGGGCAGGCGCCGCGATGCTATTGTGTCGTCAGTTTGCATAATCACTTCATTCATCAATCTTTCGATCTCTCTATGATGATGGTCGAGAAACCGGATCTGCTGGCTACACAGCACATATCACACAATCATTCACATCCAACCCCCGAGACGTGGCCTCGAGAAGCTTCTTCCAGCACCCGAGCACCCGATGTAATTGACACAGCCGAAGAAGAACCCTACACAATCAACTGTATCTGCAAGTACACGATAGACGATGGCAACACAGTTCAGTGTGATTCTTGCGAGGCCTGGCAACACATTGGCTGCTTCTACCCTGATAATCCGACAGAGGTCCTACGCAACGAGTCTTTCAAGCACAAATGTTCAGTATGCGAACCACGACCCCTCGACAAACAACGGGCTATTTCACGAATGAGAAAATTCCGGAAACGCGCCGGCGACGATGACGACGAAGAAACCTCGGCACCGGCTGACAAGAAAACTAAACGTACAATGTCTAAGAGTAACAAGAAGAAGCCGAAGACAACGGAATTATATCGTAACTCGGCCGAAGACCACCCCCATCCAGCCAAAGACACGACCCACTCTCACAAAAAATCAAAATCGACACACAAGTTACCAACACCTGTAACTGTTACGGTTCCTCCTCCAGGAAAGCGCAGCCCTTCTTATGGCAAGCCACCAAGTCCGGCTTCAACACCACCCGACGCCACAGCCGAGTTTAAATCTATGCGGTTTAGCGAAGACATTGACGCCACCATGTTGACCGAGGACGACTCCGACCGACCAGGGAATGGCTACCATGACGCCGACATCTTTAAGCTGTTGAAAAATTGGATTAGCGATCATGAAGCTTTTGCTGTAGCTACTGGCCAGTCATGGGATGATGTTATCCGTCTAGCACCAGCTCAGGGATTGCGGTCGTCACCTAATGCGGCAGTTATTGCGCGACCCACCAAGATTGGAGCTAACCAGGCGCCACAACATATTTTGACTTGCCAGGGCGATATCCCAATTGATACGCCAGTTATGGAAGTTAGCGGTACTGTAGCCATGCAGGAAACATACTTCAATGCCCCCGAGAACAAATGGGGTATGTACCATATGCCATTACCACGAGTTTTCCTACACCCACAAATTCCACTGTGTATCGATGCCCGGTCTCAAGGTTCTGATGCCCGTAACGTCCAACGCAGTTGTCGCCCTAACCTCAACCTCAAGACCTATCTCCAGGGAACTCGGTTACGTTTCTGGTTAACGACTTCCAAGGAGTGCAGACAAGGGGACGAGCTCACATTACCTTGGGATTTCAGACTCCCTGGCGACGACACCAAGCGCGTGAACCAGCTTCTCGGTCTCAATGGAGAGGAAGCGCTTACAGGCCCTTCATTCGATGTCAAAGCATCCGAGTTTGCTGAACGGACTCGGTGGATTGGGTATGTCCTGGGTGAACATGGTGGGTGTGCTTGCAAGCTTGGTGACGAGTGCGCATTCAAGCGGTTCTTCAAAACATTCCAGAAGCATGTGTCTGGAGGTAGTAGCATGACACCACCAAATCGGTCGCGCGCAACTTCATTAGCTAAACGGAAAACACCCTCAAAAAGCAAGTCTCCAATAACTGAGCACCCCGAACCCGCCAAGCACAGTCCAACAAGACCGCTCACGAGTGGTCTCGATGCTACGGGTATTCTCACGGAGCCAACAGATCGGGACAAGCGGAAGGTTGCCATGGTGGAGGATTCGTTTCGGAGAATGGAGCAGCAGCCACCCAAAAAGAAGAAGCGGGTGTCATCGGATGGATCACAGGGGGCGAGCAAGGCCAAGGTGAAGGAGGTGTCTGGGTATACGGATGCTGGAACTATGAGTGGCAAGTCCCCAACGCCAGCCGCAGAAGGCTCTAGATCAGACAGTTCGGCAAAGTCTTCAGCTTTGACTTCCCCAACAAGCGTCACACGTATCCGCAAGGCGACGTACGTTGATGCCACAACACAGACTGATCCGGGTCCTGACGACCTTTATATCCCGCCAAAGAACCCCACACATCCACCTCGGAGGGTTGTTTCTCTCGCTGAACGGCTCTTGCGGTCCAAGAACCAACAGCTTAGAGCTGAAGCCGAAGAGAAGGCCAGACGGGCCAAGGAACAGGAACAGGCTCAAAAGGAGGAAGATGTCGAGACGAAAATAGATATCAAGCCTTCTTCTGCGGTTTTGGCTGCTGTTTCTACTGACAGCGCCGAGCTTGTTTCGCCCAAGACGGCAGTTGCGCCACTTCCTATTTCCGAGGCTACTGTCGCTCCCAAGACTGAAGCGGTTGTTTCGACGCCAGCCGTGGAAATAAAAAAGGATGAAGAAGCGGAGGATCAAGTCATGACGGATGCTCCTGTCGTTACTATTAAGCGCGAGGATAGTCCCGTCGTGCCTATTGCAACTTCGGCGCCCTCGTCCACTGAATCACCGGGTCCTGGTCCGGTATCTGCTGTTGTAGCACCGATCATCCCGAAGAAGAAGCTTAGTTTGAGTGACTACCGCAAACGCTCGGGGACCAAGGGGCCAAGTAAGTTGGCATCCGCGGAGGAAACGGGTGATGAAGCAGCTTGATGACGATTTTCATGGATGGCGCACTTTGTATATAGATACCTTGTTTTGTTTTGTTTTGTTTGGGAAGGAATAGGGATTAAATACCAGGGAATGCCTACGGTACTAGGGCGGTTATTGGTTATTGAATAGCAAACAATTATGAATCAATCACTACGGAATCTATATAACAAACATGTGAAAGACGCCAGCGTCTAAGGAAGGATCATGCTCAGGTTGTCCTCGGTAAAGACCAAAAGGGCAAGTTGATGACGGATGAAAAGACCGGTGAGACCCAGAGCGAATTGGAGGCCAGTAACTTCGGCAGCCAGTTGAGACTCGGACATAGGACCACGGAGTACAAGCCACAGGTTAAGCAGGGTAAGGTTGCTGTTCGCCACGATCTGACCCTTCTCATCACGCTCAATTTTGACACAACGGACGGCCTCCAGGATAATCAACATAATCTCAATCAACTTGATAGGCTTCTTCTTCTCCCAAACGGCCATGGATGGTCTTAAAAGGCCAGACTCGACATGAAGACTTGGCATGCGATGTCTAGGACAGGGAATAAGACCGAAGATCTGCGGGGTCGAGAACAGGAAATTGAAAAGCTGGGGAGTTAACAAGAGGAAGAGAGTCTTGGTGAAGTGTCCGAGGATTGAAACTGTCGCGAAGAGCATACCCGAGAAGTAGCAGTATGTGTCGCCGACAAAGACGCGCGCCGGGGCCCAGTTGAAGCGGAGGAGGGCAAGGGAGGTGCCGATCCATGGAAGGAGAAGGTACAAAGAAAATAAGTGGGTGTTTAAGGCGGGAGGGGGCGGCGATGGCGAAAGGAGGTAGAGGGCGTCGTTGAGAGTGATTAGGAGGGCTATTACCACGCATTGGGAGACTTCGATGCCGTTTATCCCGGCTAACATGTTGATTGATTGGGGGCAGAACATGGCGAGCATGGACATGTATACGTAGTATAACGGACCGAGATGTAAAAGGGACCCGAGGAGTGGACGGAGGAGTGTCGGGGTGGTGATGGAGGTGACATTGTATGTAGTGAAGTAAACGACCAAAAGAGGGATGGAAGCAAGACCTGGAATCCACCACTTGTGTCTCCACCGGAGATCAAACAAGTCATCTGCAATTCCTAAAAGCGCAATGCACTGCAACGAGATAATCGCCGAGAGATAACTCGCCAATCTCGAATACGGAAAGGATGAAAGCGTCCGACCAAAGTTAACAAAGACATCCGGGTCCGTCGTGTCCGGCGTACCCGTCACTAAATCTCCCAAAAAGGGAAACGGGATAAAACAAATCACCGTTATGATATAGACCACCGCGCTCAACGCACCCAGACATTCTGGGATCTCGGGCTTCTCAACCTTGCATAGATCACGGCCGCGAAAACCGGCGCGGAGGAATGTAGGGGAGAGGAGGGGGATGAGATGGTGGGTTACTAGGAAGGCGAGAAGTGAGAGGCCGAGAATCGCGGGGACGGGTTTCCCGGTTATTAGGAGGGCGGAGGAGAGGATGGTTAGCGGGATGGATATGTTCCGGGGGAGACGTAGCGGGTCTCGCGCGGGCGGTGGTGGTGGTGGAGAGGCCATGGCGATGCCGGGGAATTAGGAAAGTAAATAAGGACACGAAACGAATGGATTGCGAAAAAGTAAGTAGTGGCATGTGAGGTTGGCGCATGCCATGGCGTTATATGCGTCGCAAACTAGATGCCAGGTTTCAAGAGGCTTTGCGCGTGGCGGCTGGTGGCGGCTGGCGCGTGTGGGCTATGCAGGCACTTTAACCTGTTATGGACGGGGCGGTGGGGCGGAGTTTGCCGAGGCTGGGGATGGGCGTGGCGGCGATGGGTCTGGTTGGTGGCGGACACTGTGTTGGTGGATTTGTTGGAGTTTGTGGTGGTGGTGGTGGTGGTGATGGTGATGGTGGTTGAGCGGGAGTTTATGGTCGTGACTTGTTGGAGTGTTGATGGTACCCTAACCCTTTTGATGGGATGGTTTCCTTTTTGGGTAGGAAACTTGGGGAAAAACTTAACTTCCTTTTCCCACTTAACCCCAGCTAACCCTAACTTTTCGCGCCTCGACACGCTCAACCACCTTCATCATCATGGAGATGGATACCGACCCGCAGACGGAGGCCAGCCGCTCTGGAACAAGCCAGACCGCTACCACTGAACAGAACGCTCACGTCCCCTCCAATGCCAAGGACACCACCCCTTCCGCCTCCCACGCCACCACCGACAAGCCCCCGCCCGCACCCGCCGTCCCGAACGCGACCCCCGACGATGCCGCTGAAGCCGTACCTCCCGGACACATGGAGAGATCCCTGATCAAGAGGGCTGCCATTACCCTCTCTAAAATGGACAGAAATATCAAGATCTTCCAACACTGGGCTAAGATCCTTGATGAAGGTCGCAAGAGCTGCTTGGAGCTCGTTGAGGATCGCGAGTCCCGCCACCTCAACACCCAGATTAACGAGACTCTGGAACGGGCTTTCCACGAACTGTTCTCGGACATGACCCCTTACGGCATCCGGCCCAAGGCCACCCAGGGAACCCAGCCTCAAACCGGCAACACAACGACCATCACAGCCCAAGCCGTGACCGCCCAGGGCCGCCCCATGGCCTCCACCGCCAAATCTTCGGCATCCCACGCCCAGTCCGCAACCGCCACCACCACCGCCAACACCGCCAACAAGAACCACTCCCAGACCGCCCATGGACAGAGCTCCTACATTCAGAAGGCTCCGATCACCTGGACCACTGTCGCTCGCCGCAACAACGCCCACCACCATCAGCCCGCCATCACCACCAGACCCTCCGCCGCCCCACACGGCCTCCCCCCAAAGCCCGCCCCTGCCCCCGACCACCGCATCCTGATCGAACTTCCCTCCGAATCACCCTGGAAAGCGATCAACGCCGATATCGTCAAGAAAGAGTTGAACTCCAAGGTTTTTTTCATGCTGGCCAAGGTCGAATGGGTTAAGGCCACGACCTCCGGTTTCTCCGTCAAGATGATTGACGAAACCGATGCCAAATCCGTTGAGATCAGAGAGCGCATTCGCTCCCACCTGAACGCTAAAAAGGCCGATCTCCCTTGCAAATGGGAGAAGTTCGTCATCAAGGATGTGCCTGTACGCATCACCGCGATGGGCGACGACCTCAAACCAATGACTCGTCCCCTGGAAGTATCGGACATCGAGGATAACATCAAGAAGGCTTTTGGTGGAAAAGTCCACTTCATCCAATTCAGAAAATACGAACGTGACCCCGAGCTACAATCCGTCCGCGTTGCCGTCGAAAACCCTGACAACACCCCCCGCTCGATTTCCCTTGCCGGTTGCCCCCACTTCGTCCGCCCATCCAACCCCCGCTCCCACCACACCACCTGCGACAAATGTTGGAGGGGCCACCCCTCCGGAAACTGCAGCTTCCAAGCCCGCTGCGGCAAGTGCGGTGCTCTCGACCACAGCTCGGAGGAACACCAGTCGAAAGCCCCATGCAAGACCCACACTGACTCCGAATGCACATGCACATTCTCATGCCCTAAATGCCAAGGCAGACACCACGCGAACATGTGCTTCAAGAGAATGTATTAATGGATATCACGACCATCAAACTTTTACAGGCCAACGTGCAGCGCAGCACATCTGCGCAAAAAACCATACTAGAATTCGCAGCGAAAGAAGAAGTGGACGTAGTGATGATACAAGAACCGGCAATGTATGACAGCCGCACATCAGTGCACGCTAGCTTTCATATAACCTCACCAGACTACCAGGACCCAGAGTTAGGCGTCCGGGCTATATGCTACCTCCGGAAACAATCAGACAAAGACTTCACCCTCACAACAGAAATCCTCCCCCACCCCGACATCACTGCCCTTCAGACGTCAGTCGGCGGGCGGTCTCTCACCATAGTAGGCATCTATAACGCAGGAGCAGGGAGCATCAGAAGAAACGAAGCGGCCACCTTAGTCCAACAACTGCCCATCAGGAACATGATAGTAATGGGAGACTTCAATCTCCACCACCCTGCGTGGGATACCAACGCATCCCCGGCGCCCAGCCACGCGAATGATCTGGTTGATTGGATGGAACGACATAACTTCACCCACATGAACGACCCGGATCTTCCGACTCACGACATGGGATATGTCCTCGACCTCACAATCCTCCCACATGGACTAATAGAAAGAGTTGTAAACTACGAGTGCGGCGGCAGACTAGCATGCGGAAGTGACCACTCCCCCCAACTTCTGGAAATTCGGTGCGAAGGGCGTGCCAAACAGGAGGTTCGAATCCGCAGATTGGAGGATATGGATGTGAACCTCTTCACCCAAGAGTGCAAAACAGCAGCAGAAAGACTAGACTCCCAAATCCGGAACATGGACCCCAACACCTCGGCGGAACTAGACCTCATCGCGGCCAACATAGTTCACGAACTGCAAGCCGCTTTCAACCTGGCAACCCCCGAAAGAACAGTCAAGTCCACAAGATTCAAGTGGTGGAACGAAGAATGCCGCGCTGCCCACTCCGAAGTCTGCCGCACCCAAAAAGTACGCACCTCCTTTCTCGTCATGATCAAAGCCGGGGCGACGAACATGACGCCAGAATTCCACTGGGCCTCCGAGCACTACATCGAGGCGAAGAAGCAGCTCNGCCGCGCTGCCCACTCCGAAGTCTGCCGCACCCAAAAAGTGCGCACCTCCTTTCTCGTCATGATCAAAGCCGGGGCGACGAACATGACGCCAGAATTCCACTGGGCCTCCGAGCACTACATCGAGGCGAAGAAGCAGCTCAAGGTGACCACGAGAAAGTCATGCAGCTCCTACTACAGATCACAGATTGAAGCCATCGCCGATTCCAAAGGCATCCACAAAGCAGCGAAATGGCTTGGAAATGCTCAGAGGACTCTCTCGCCCGCTCTAAATGACCCCACCGGCACTCCCCACACCGAGCCCGCAGGCAAGATCAAAGTACTTAGGGACCACCACCTCTCCGGAAAAGGCGGCACTGACGTCCCCCCCGCCGTCATCGACCCAGTTTCACTCTACAAGTGGACTCCCATAACGCCAGAAGAAGCAGAACGCGCAATACGCCACCCCCGCAACACCGCTCCCGGCAAGGACGGTTTACAGAACAAGCTCCTCACCATCTGTTGGCCGACCATGGGAACCCAGATCACCTCGTTCTTCGACAAATGCCTACAATCCGGTCATCACCCGAAGCCGTTCAAAGAAGCAAAACTCATCGCCCTCCCCAAGCCCAAAAAGAGAAAACGCTGCGATCCCCGATCATACAGACTCATTTCCCTGCTTCCCACCCTAGGTAAAGCCCTCGAAAGGATCGTCGCAAAGAGACTCACACTTGAAGCTATGGACCGCACCCTCATAAAACAGAACTACGCCGGCGGACTACCAAAGAGATCTGCCCCCGACTTGACGATGTCCCTCGTTAACGAGGTGCGACAAACATGGGACGAAGGACGGGTCTGTTCGATCCTCACATTTGATGTCTCCGGAGCTTTTGACGGAATCCTCCCGAACAGGATGGTAGAGAGACTGATAGGACAGGGGTTCCCGCCACACGTGTGCAAGTGGGTGCAGTCTTTCCTTCTGGAACGCAGCGCCCAAATCCACCTTGACGGACACGCAGAAACACCAGGACCAACTAGTGGCAGTCTTCCCCAAGGCTCACCCGTATCACCGATTCTTTACATGCTGTTCATGGCACCCCTCTTTAGCGTGTGGACCAAACAACTCAAAGGCTACGTCGACGACGGCCTGTGGAAGACCGAAGGCAAGACGCTCAGTATCTGCGTCAGACAGCTCAAGCGCACCATGAAAGAGACCATCGAATGGTGCGACAGGAATGGATTGAAACTCGATTACGACAAGACCGGCCTACTGCATTTCTCACGGAAAAAGAACCAACACAACCCGGACCTCCTGCTCCACGGCCTCCCGGTGGTGAAAGCCACCCCCACAGGACATGCCCTGAAATGGCTGGGCGTGAACTTTGACAGGAAACTGACATTCACCAAGCACATCCACGACATCGCGGGCAAGGTCGCGCGTGCTACGCACAACATGAGATTACTGAAGGGAAACAAGCACGGAGCTCAAGCCAAACTTCTCGTCGGGGTTGTCAAGGCAGCCATCGTCCCAACCATGACCTACGCTTGCTCGACCTGGTGGTCCCCGAAGACAAGCAAAAAAAGACACATGAAAACCTTGAACTCGGCCCTCCGCAAAGCCTTGCTGGTCGCCCTACCCGCCTACCGAACCCTCCCGAACTCCCTGCTCCTGATGATTGCTGGCGTCCCCCCCATCCAAGTCACCCTCGAAGCCACCCTGAAAAGAGAAGCCATCCGATGGTACACCCTTGACAAAGAACACCCGTTAGTCAAGACGGCCGGAATGCCCACTACCAAAGCCATGATCGACCTACTCCCCATGCCCCTTCGGGAATACGGACCCGTCCTCGATCTCTTCGAGCCAGCGGACTCCCCCCCGCCAATCACCGACCGGTTCACAGACAACAGACACATAGACAAGAAGACACACGCCACTCTACACCGGGAACTTAGAGATCAGAGAAAAGGCCTGAAAGAGATTTGGCTCTACACAGACGGATCGCGGCTCAACTCGGGATGGACAGGTGCAGGATGGCATGCGGAGATGGACGGCCGGACAATCGCTTCGGGTGCATGCCCCACTGGACGATGGCACGAGGTCGCAGATGCGGAGATATATGCAATACGTTTGGGCCTAGATGGAATATCCGAGAATGACAGGAAGGTATGCGACAGGATATGGGTCTGCGCAGACAACATGGCGGCTGTAAACAGAATGAACCGCAAAGCAACGAGGATCGGGACAGTGCAGTACGAAGTCGACCTAGTCAAACAGTGGATGATGGTGGCCAGATCGCGAGACAACATCCAGATCCACTGCATTTGGGTCCCTGGACATACGGACCTGGCGGGTAATGAGGAAGCAGACAGACTGGCCAAGGCTGCCGCCATTGAAACAGAGGAACCATGGATGTCCCTCGCCAAAGCCCATCACTGGCTAAAAGAGGACACCCATAAAAGATTCAAAGAGTGGTTCCACAACCAAACCTCCATCAAAGACAACCCATTCAGAGCCAAAATCGTCTTCCCCCCGCGAAAGCAGATGTCGCTGCCCGAGGGCCCCAGGCGCCTGCTTGGCACACTCATAGCCGCGCTCTCCGGACATGGAGACTTCAAGGACTACCACATCAGGTTCAACCACACAGACGCCACGCTCACATGCCGCC
>MJMS01000133.1:0-24166 GCA_002018275.1 Huntiella bhutanensis
GTGTTTTTATCCAGTGAAGAATGCTCTTTAGGTGGTCGAGAGATGCCAGCGTGGCAGCAATCGATCAGGCTGGCCCCAAGAGGAGGTGAAATGAGCTGTAAAAAAGGAAAAAAGGTGTAGTGTGTGGTTTAATACAACCAACAACGAATTTGGGGCGAATTCATTATGCGTTCGATGGAAATGGCGACTCCAGACCTCAAAGGTGCCATTCCGAGGGTATCAAGGAAGAAGGTTTGGTCTACCTGAACCCGCAATCCATGCTAACCCTATCAATGACCGTCTTTCTGAAAGGTAATTGCACTACATTTTCACAACAAGACCGCTCGCTTAGCTCAGTTGGTTAGAGCGTCGTACTAATATTCCACCCGAATATCAAGTAATGCGAAGGTCGCCAGTTCGACCCTGGTAGTGAGCAATACTTTTTGGTGCTCATTACCCTTTTGTAACAGACCCGACGAAGTAGACAACGCAAAAAGGATTACTGAAACTGAATAATGTATAGATTTTACAAGATTATATACAATTTTTTTTTTGCTTGTTTGTCTTTAACCCTCAACCTCATAAGCATGACTCTTATGCTTCGGCACAAACCGGAACCCCTCCGGCGCCTTCCCAAGGAACATCTCACTAATCCTAATCCAATCTCTCGAATCGCCACTCGCCAAAAGCGTCTCCAGCTCGTTACGCCCCTTGAACGGCGGCGGCCGGTCATTCAAACTAGGCGGCAATCTCTCAAGCAGACCCACGGGGATATATCTCTGCGTGAAACTAAGCCACTCGAGGAGGAAGCGGCGGGTATAGTTGACACCATGCTCATCGGCACCCCATGCGTCGAGACCATACCGGACGAACTTCTCAATGTATCCGAGACGTTCGGTAGCGGATTTGTCGAGGTATTGAGCGGACTTGATCTCTTCGAAGAGCCAGGGCTTGATGAGGGCGCCGCGACCGATCATGACGGAGTCGACGTTGCCCTTTTCGATGTGGGCGGCGTAGTCTTCGTGCGAGTAACAGTCTCCGTTACCAAGGAAGTACAGCTTCCCACCGTTAGGCAGCGTCCGCTCGTCGGGCTCCCGGATGGTATCCGTCAACGCGTCTCTCTCGGCGTTGTATCCCTGGACAATCTCACCACACTCGGCAATATACCCCCAGTCCGCCTTCTTCAAGTATCTCTGCTCGCGCGACCGTCCATGCAGCGTAACAGCCGCGGCACCCGGCGCACCAAGTCTCTCTCTGTGCTCCTCACCACCAAACGCCATTCTAGAAAGAATAGCCGGGGCAGTAGGCTTGCCCGACTTAACACCAGTTCTAATCTTAACCGAGATAGGAATTTCCCCCGACACGGTGTTCATACCGCGAATCATCCGCTCAATCTTTGCCGGGGCCTCAAGTAACGCAGCGCCACAGCCAGCCTGGTACTGAGAGTCCACAGGGCATCCACAGTTGAGATCGATGACACGGAGACGCTCACAGAACCGGTTCAGGGCGAAGGAGGCCTTGATGACCTGCCACGGGGCGTTTCCGCTGATCTGGGCACCGAAGCGGCTGTCACGGGCATTGTCGTAGTCAAAGACGATATTCCGAATGTCGTTGCGAACGGTAGGAGGAGCGCCTTCGGTAGCGTGAGCGCGCATAAGTGTCCAGTCGGCCTTGACACCCTGGACAAGAGGTCTAGAAAGGGCCATTTCAGAGTATGTGAACTGCGCGCCCAACTCAACAGCAAGTCGTCTGAAAGGGAGGTTTCCTTGGGTAGTCAAGGGCGCAACAGTGGGCGTCTCAGCACCAAAGTACAATCTCCGCTTCTCCGAGGGGAACATAGGCGGCTCAACATACTGCGCCGACAAATCCTTCTGGACCTCCGCAGGGTCCTCCTTCTTCCGACGGTTCTGGTATTCATTGTTCAGGCGACCCTCATTGTCCAGCCACTTAACGTACTTCTCAACATCATCCATGGGCACGCGACGACGAGAAAGGTCGATTTTCGCTTGCGCGGGGACAACGTTGATGACATTGCCACGGATATCCTGCATTGTCGCGGCTTCCTCGGCAGTAACAGGGACCAAAGGCGCCGCAGAGTCGGTAGAAGTAGGATCTCTGCGTAGCAGAATAAGCTCCTTCTTCCCATCTTCACGGTCCTCCTCGCGCGAATGGCTGTCTACAAAGCGACACTTCCAACCACTAGAACAAACCCCGTACTCCGCCAAAATAGGACACTCCCCACCAAACGCCGGAATCTTATCCCTCTTGTTCGCGCCCAGGTACTTGCGCAGGTCATGTTCCCTCTTACACTTCTCACCAAAGGAGCACTCTCTAGGCGAGAACTCAGCAGTGAACGCGCGCGTATTACAAAGCGGGAAAAGATCACCAGTAGCGCCAAAGAACCGGTCATTGTTCTGGCCGGTATTCTTCTTGCGCTTGTCTTTGGAGGATTTAGCGGGGGTTTCGTCGGTGCGCGATTCGTAGGCTTCGTAGTCGAGGGGGTTAAGGCGGGACCGGGCGGCTTCTTCGCCAGTTAGGAGGTATCTGGTTTGGTTAGCAGGGGAATATAGACGGGAGACAAGGAACTTACTCCGCCTTGATGGGGGCAATCGCGGCATCGCGGGAGTCCTGGCGACGGCCGTTCACATGGGAGGTTTTGTCCTCGGTCGGGGTGGGGACAGCGGCAGGGGTGACCTCCGGGGCAGGGGCGAATTGTGGGACCTCATTGCCATCCGAAGTATCAGTCTTGACCCTCTTAGCCGTAGGCTCACTGATAACGTCTTGGTTCTCCATTTTGTCGATGCGGGGTGAAAGTAAAGCTACCAGCATCACCACATCCCCAAATTTTCTAAAATACTCGTCTGATAAGATAAGATAAGATATGCGACAGGGATATATCTTCATACCCCTGGTTAGGATGTGCAACAATGGAACGACTGTGTGACAAAGAATGTGGAGGATCAAAGAATCTATAAAAAGCACCAGCGCTGAATCTATCTATTTTATAACAAAGCCCTTAGACGATCTGTGGCGGGTCATTTTCCCTGTCTTCTTCGTCTGTCGACGTATCATTATCAGTATCCCCGTCATTTTGCGCCTCCTCGTCTACATCGTCACTAGTCGCCCGGAACCCTCTAGGTAACCCAAATAACTCAGGTACAGCCTCTAGATGCTCCCGCCAGCCAGCAAAGTAGCCGCTCTCACGGCGTTCCAAAACGGAGTTAATAGCGACCTGTTCACCTAGATCGATATCTTCGAAGATATCTTCTGGGTTGGTGCGGGCAGGCATGTTAGTACCCCGGGCCATAGCGCGGAGTTCCTCGGGGAGAACGGTCATGGGGAGTGCCTCGGCGCCGAATTCCTGGCGGATAGCGTCGATTCCTCTCATTACCTCCATGACATCATCAACGGGGTATGCAGGCGGCAAGTCATATGGGGGAGGATGCGGGTACGCTGGTAAGTCCTCCTCAATGGGGTTACCAAAGTCATCGAGCTCGAGGTCCGCTGGCGGGATATAATCCTCATCGAAGATATGGAGAGCTACACGCGGCCGAGGTGGGGGAGACGGATCGGCGACGTCCGTGCGAGTTAGGTAGACATGATAGCAGTAAATTGAAAGAGCAGTAAGAAGGAAAAAAGAAAGAATGGGAAGGGCAATGAGGGGAACGAGGGTACGGGCAGAGAAAGTCATTTTGAGTTTAGAAACTGCACCGGGCAGAAAATGTAAATAAAAAAGAAAGAAAAGAAACAAACGAAAAGAAGGTAGTTGTATTGGTCTTCGGTCAACAAAGCATACCGAGCAATTCTGTTCTGAGAAGCGCTGGGGAATTCTCCCATATTTATATTCTCATGATCTCTTTGACTACCTCATGTATCTTCTTTCTTCTTTCACATCTCAAAGAACATCTAAAATACTTTCTCTCAAAATAACACTTCGGCCCCTCCCATCCCTCTTCACCCGATAAAAGACGTCGCTGAATTCGCCACATCTCATACTTTTCAGGAACTCCTCGTCATGGGTAATCACTACGATCTGGAAGTTCCTTTGCCCCTGTCTCTCTCCGATTAAATCGTGTAAACTGCCCGCCAAAGCCCTCGCATTATCAGCGTCTAAATTCGTCGTAGGCTCATCTAGTGCGATAATACCACAATTCACACCAAACGATTCCGCCAACGCAAGACGTATAATAATCGACGCCAACACCTTCTGCCCCGCTGAGCAACGACCACGCATGTCCATTTCCGTACCGTGTTTAGACATAGTGACGCGGTAGTTATAACTTCTCTTCCCCGTGGCACTTTCGGCATCAGACCGCACAAGGATATAATCAATATCATCACCCCGATACGTCGACTTCCACAAGTCCAAAGCCGTCTCATTGACCTGGCGCATCTTCAAAGCATGATACTGCATAATCGCCTTGTCAAGGGCATCCCCATAGCGACCAAGATCTTCAATGGCGGCCTTTGTTGTTTCGACTTTAATCCGGGCTTCGCGGTGCTTTGTAGACGCATGCTTATACTCTAGTTCCCAAAGCTCCAGTTTCCGTGTAAGTTCCGCATCCCGCGTCTTCATACTCCCCATAATGGCGCCCTTCTCGGCAATCAATAAAGCCGCCTTTTTCTCTTCAGCCTCAGCAGCAGCTTCCAGGTCGCCGTGCTGGGTACTAGCGCCTTGTTCTTCAAGAGCTAGGATGTCTCCCTTGAGAGACTCAAGCTGGGAAAGAACACCCCGATATCTCAAGTTATCTGCGATATTCTTGCGCACCTGGTCTGAATTGGCACGCTCGCTTTTGACAGACTCGCACTTGATGACATCCGTAGAGATATTCTTCTCGCCTTCAACGATACGTTGTTCCAGCTCAGCCAGACTGCGTACACACCTATTTAATGCGCCGGCACCGTCTTCGGAGATGTAGCGTTTAATCTCCGCTTCTACCGGCCTCAGGGCATTAACAACACTGACGACCGCTTCCAACTCCTCCTCGGCTTTCCGTTCACGTGCCCGTCCTTTCCGGACGACTTCGTCTCTTGTTTCGCCAGCTTCGACAATCTTCACCTCTAGGACTTCCAACTCCGCCTCAGCCTCTTCAATGACTCGTTTCTGGGTCGTGATATCCTCCTTAAGAATCCTCATCTGCCTCTCGAGTTCCCCTCTCCGCTCAATGATACTTCTCATCTCAACAAGCCGCGCACGAACATCTCTAACCCCCATTTCCAAACTCGACAAGTCGCTGATACACCTCTGTTTCTCGCTGACCAAGTCATCCTCTCTCCTCTTCGCCTCCTTCATCCCCGCCTCACAAACACCTCTAGCCTCGATAATCTCCTCAGTCCCTCTTCTGTCCTCTGCACCCGCAGCCTTATCAATCTTCTCCACTTGTTTGGTTCCTTCATCAATCTCCCTAACCACCTGAGAAATCCCAGAGACCGTCTTGCCCAGGCCTTTCAGCGACTTAAGTCCCTCTTCTTCCTCTGCAACTTTAACTTCCGCCTCGAGTCTTTCCTCCTCCACAGTTTCCAACTCCCCTTCTAACCGCTCAACCTCCTTCTTCAACGCCGGAATCTCCCCCTGAAGTCGTTCCCAAGTCTCATAATCAACTCTCACCCCTCTCAACCCCGTCAAGAACCCCGCCGCCTCAATAAGCTCCGTCTCACTCTCTTCCTTGTCCTTTGGATTCAACTTATCCCTAATCTTCTTCTCCATCCTAGCCCTCGCCGCCGTTTCTGCAGCGTCAAAGGGCCGTTCACACATCTTGCAACTATTCTTCGTTGCAAGATATCTAGAGCACTGTCCGTAGTACTTTGCCAAGGCATCCCATAGGCCGATCTCAGCTTTACAATCTTCCACCTTCTCTTCATGATGCTGTAACTCCCCAGGGAAATCTCTGATCCCAGTACTTTCCGAGTTGACAGTCTTCAGATACCCCACCACTTTCTTCTCTGCACCCTCACTACTTCCCAACGCGGTACTTAAAACACCCCTGGCAGACCGTAAAGATACCTCAACCTTGGTACATCTCCCCACAACCTCTTCTCTAACCCTCGCAGCCTCTGCAACTTTCTGTTCTTGTCCCGTCAGAATCTTTGAGTAAACCTCGTCAACAGTTTCAACCGTCCATTCCCCCAAGGCACTCGTCAACTTCTCCCCCCAAGTCTTCGCCATCGACGCAAGTCCCTTTTTCTTATGGAATAACTCTCCCTTCCGAATACTCAACTGAGCTCTCTGTTCCGCCAGTAACGAGCTCTCCGCCAACTCTGTCCCAAGAACAGTATTCTCAGCTACTAGTTTCCCGTAGACCTCCCTCTCCCTTGAAATTCTCCCATCGAAGTCCCCCTCATCAAGCTTCTTCCTCGCTGTCTCAACTTCCTCCTCGGCCTCTTCGAGTTTACTTTCTAAGACCGGGATATCCCCCTCGTCACCCTGTACATCCCGTAGCCTTCTGAAAAGCGCCGCACTCTGAACTTCCCACCGGTCAATCTGTACCCTTGCCGCCTGTCGTCCTTGCTCTAAGGAAGCCTTCCTCTGTTCCAAAGCACTAATCGCCATCCTCGCGTCATCAATCTCACCATACACAACCGCCTTAAGCGACTCAACCTCCCGTTTCTTAACACCATGAATCTCTCCAATCCACGTACAAAAGCCAACCACCTGACTCTCACTAACTTCGTCATCCACAACCCCCTCAAACCCAAATCTTCCCGCAGCCTCTTTAATAATCTTCATCCGCGCATCTACCGACTTCTCAAACTTATCCTTATCTGATAACAACCGTCCCTTCAGCGACAACTTCCCCGCCTGCTCCATCCTTAAGCCATCCATCTCCTCTCTCATCTTCCTCAAGCCCATCTCAAGACCCTCTTCAACCCTATCAAACCCTCTCAATCTCTCCTCATAGCCCATCATCATCCTCTCCAATTCCTCCGTAGACACTTCCAAAACCTCAATTGTACTCTTCAATTCCGCCGCACTCCGCGAGTTATCCGCCAACTGTCTTCGTTTATTCTGCAAGTCATACACCCCCGTCAACAGTGCAGCTGCCTGACTTCTAAACTCTCTAACCATCTCCTGAGTCTCCGCGAGTTCCTTGACAATAGTCATGGCTTTTGCCCGATCCTCTTCAATCGCCGCTTGTAAGTCCCGCGCCTCATTCTCTGTTCTTTCAGCAGCGACTTTATTCGCGCGCTCATGTTCTTCTCTCTCTTTAAGAACCCGGAGATCCTCTCCCTTCTTCTTCCGTAGCGTCTTTAAATTATCAATCGCCTTGGTATATTTCTGCGCCTCGAAAATCTCATCGAATTTCTTCTTAAGTGCTGCTGGTTCGGAGAGTGGCCAGAGTGATTCATCCTGATGACAGAAAATCACCGAGTCTAACACTGCGGGTGATACCCCCAAATACATTGGGATGGCCTCATCCAATTGTGCTACTCTTGTGGAAATCACAGACCGCTGTCCATTCTGACTTACCAATAAACTTCCCTCAAGTGTCTTCATTGACCGAGTCGTCTTCTTCACTGTCAATTGTAAATTCCTACTAACCACATATTTCGACCCACTCGCCGAACTAAACGACAATTTGACCTGGGCCAACACTTCTTTTGATTGCGCCAACTACTCTTCGTCAGTACAAATTAACCTCATTGACCTCAAAAACTCACCTCAGGATCATGTATAAAAGCTCCTCCCTTTGAATTCGGAGGTAACTCCCCCGTAGTTGCATACTTCAAACACTCAATAATAGTCGTCTTGCCACATCCATTCTGTCCCACAATCAACGTCAGCGGCGTATTAAACTGAATCGTCTCCCTCGTCGCCGTTCCAAACGACCTGATACCTTGAATCGACAATTTATCAATTTTCGACATTTTGTTTTCTTTGTCCTTGATATCCTCCATCTAGTCTCCAAAAATCCCCTTCAACGCGTCTATAGTCCATCTACGCCCCAAAACCCTAACCCCCTCACGACATCACATGATACTCAACCCTAACATATCCCGTGTTACAAGCCTACCAAACATCATCTCGTACAACCGAGATGGGCCCTCCTCAACTTTTGTCACTGCCTCGAAAATGTAGTCACGAGAGGGAAGTCTTCTGTACACAAGGCTATCTGGCCACAAGTCGTATCTACAATATTGAGCAAACCGAGAGCGAAGAGGCTTAGACTGTAGTAAGCATGACACCCGTGTGCTCTTTTGTTTGTTCGGAGCCGACAAGTTACTCCTCATACACCGGTTCCAAGACACCCCTAAACTGGTTTGTTTCGTTTTTGTTTTTGTCATTCTGTTTTTGGTACCCCGTCACAACATACACCAGTCATCCCCTCTTCATCCCAAGTCATCCACCCCGTCAGAGGACCTTTTGTCCACGAATCGTAGGGCCACGGCTAGCTACCTTCTGCATGTCTCTGATGCATGTTACACGTCCATCAGGTGGCTAAGAATCTCTCTCCCGTCTGTCTGCCTGGCCAGGTCGGCCGGTCACAGAACCCCATCTTGGGAAGACGCGTCCACGGGTTTTATCCAAGTACGAGGGCTTCTCTGTGTTTGTGTTGCGAGGCGTGAGGGGGCTATGAATAGATGGATGACGGGGCATATTGTTGGTAATGCCGACTGGGAAAAGAGAAACCGATGCGGAGACGGATATGAATGGGATGGACGGATGGACGGGTATCTTGTCACGGGATGGGGTCTTGTGAGATCTGGCTTTCCGTGGGTTTCCGTGGGTTTCCGTTGGTTACGGATAGCCATTGGGTATATAGACTACACTGTAGAATTAGATTGTTTCTTGGTATTCCTCTCTGTATCCTCTTTCTTCATTCTATTACGGTGGTATCTTGTTTTTGTTCTTTTCTTGTCTTCTTTCTCTATATAAAAAAAAATCTATTCCAATGTCCCAACCCGACCCTCCCGATCCGGCGACCAGTACATTCTATCCTATGCGACCTATGTCTTCAATGTCTCTCCCACAAGACCCATACTTCGCTCAACCCTATCCTCTAGAATACTATCCGCTGTACCCCCCTACATACCCATTTGCCCCGCGTCCGAACAACCCTCCGACAACTCTATCACACTATCTTCCTCGAAAGGACTTTATCCCGGCACTCCTGACTGCTCTTCCATGCTTAGAGATCACATTGACACCTCTTCTTGAAGTCATCTCTGTGACGCCCAATGTTGGACAGTTCTTAGGGTATGCCCCCGCAAGTCTCCTAACGACTACCTTCACGGATATCATCCACCCCGCCGATCTACCCACTTTCGAGTCCGAACGCTATACAACCTTCTCGACAGACCTCCCACTCAAAGTATACATTCGACTGCGCGCACAAAACGGGTGTTTCCATGCGTTCGAGTTCTCAGGGCTGAAACATATAACCAGCTACCCCAAGACATTAGCCACCGCCCGACATCTCTGTGCCTCAACCACATGGACTCCACGATTCGCCGAGTCGGAAGTCGGACCTGTTCTTCAAATGTCTGGGATCCCCATTCGACCCGACGGCGACATGACCGGTCTAGAAGACTTTATGGCTGTCAAGCACGAGAATGACGAGTTACAGGCCTTTCTAGGTCGGAAGGGATCTACCGGGGAATTGTTCGATTTGAGCAGTGACGGTGTGTCTGGCACATTCTCAAGTTTCCCGCGTAGTACGAACGGTAAGACACTTGTTCCAAAGCGTGAATACCAACTAACAAACCTAGATATCCCCGATCTAATAACCCATCTAACCGGTCTCTCCTATAAAACCGGCGAACGCTCCTCGTCACTATCTCACGGCCTAACCCAAGGAACTCTCCGACCGCCAGTCTATAAGACTCCGCAAAACGACAAAAAGAAACGGAACAAAGCCGGGGAAACTTACAGATGTTCCTCTTGCAGTATGTCGCTCACTTGTCTTTTCGTATCAAAGCTAACTAGTCAGATCGCAGTGAATCTCCCGAGTGGAGAAAGGGTCCCAATGGCCCAAAGTCACTATGTAACGCCTGTGGTCTTCGTTGGGCAAAGGGGGAGAAGAAGATGGCTGCGACGAATTCTGTAGCCTCAAGAAGGGGGATGCCGCCAAACGGAGGTCAGGGACATGGTCATGGACATGTTTTAGGTTGGGGGGGAGGGTATATATAGTTATCATGTAGTTGATTAGTTGAGAAACTATCCCTATTTACACTCTCTAAATAGCCAACAGACTATACCCATTCTCATTATTAACCCCGCTCATAGTATCTTCCGTCTTCTTCATCGTCTTGTTGCTCTTCGTCGTCGTAATCTCTGTCATCATCTATGACCTCCCGAACTTCACGTGCCTCTCTCTTCCGTCTGAAACTAACAAATCTTCTCCAACCTCCCTTATCTTCTTCGTGGTCTTCTTCCTCCTCAGAAACCCACAATCTCGGGACTAAAACCCGGTAACCCACCGTGCCTCCCGCTGGATCCCGCTGATCCACCTCCATATGGAGACAAATCTCCAATGCCCCTTCCAAATCCACCTCGAATGCTTCAACATTCTTCTTCTGCGCAGCCGTCATCGTCGTCGGACTCCGCTTGATCCTTGGTGGGGGAGGTCGTTCCGCAGTAAAGGCCTCTTCATCACCAGGTGTAAACTCCATTGACGCGACAGACCCTTCACTCATTCCACCTCTCAACCCTCTAACCCTCGAACTCGGCGGCCGCCCATCATCAGACTCGTCGTACTCGTCATATGGTCCGACAGTGTTCGTGTACATACTCGGTGGCGCAGGGTTCGTTCTACCTCCACGAGTTCTCTGGGGGGGTGGTGAACTACCCGACGAGTCATAGTCGTCTCGTCCTCGTCTGTCGTATTCCTGGATAAGCGGACTCGATGACCGCTCTGCATACCGAGGGCCTCTGCGCTGGGGAATCTCAGAGATATCTGAAGACCCCGCGTGGACGTTCCGATAAGATGAGGGTGGCGCCATTGATGTGGCTGCTTGGGAATAACCAGAACGGGAATACGCCCTGGTGTCTGGCCGTGAGTAGCCATCGTCAGAGTAAACATGCGACTCTGCCCGAGAATAATCTCTGGTGTCCGCCCTGGAATAATCCCGAGTATCCGCCCGCGAATAATCCCGAGTATCCGCTCTCGAATAAGCCGTCTCCCTTCCATAATCGCCAACCTCACTAACATTCGCGCCCAAAAGCGACGGCCCCGTCTGCGCCAAAGCATCCGAATAACCCGAAGGACCATCCTGCTTCTTCAAAGCCCCTTCAGTCAACGCTCCTTCAGGCAACTCTCTCCGCACCGGCTCATCATCCCAATCCTCTTCATCACCAGTGTAACTCTCATCAGAAAATTCTTCATCAACAACCCTCTTTTTCCGACCAGAAAGCCCCAGCATCCGGCTCAACGAAAGGCTTCTCTTAGGCTTCTCAACCGTCTCCACAGGCCCAGACGCTGCCTCCTTACGACCACGCTGCGATAGACTTCTGAACATGCCGCCCGCACGACCAACGGTTGTAATAGGAGGTCTCGACACACCGTCTTTTTGAGCCCGGCCCGGAGGTCCCGCAACAGGGGAATCCGTGCCACGCTCATCTGACATATCCCGACTAACATCCGATACCGAGACTGACTTTCTCCGGTATGGCATCGCGTTACTCAGGCGACGCATGATACTGCCCTTCCGTGCCGGCTCCGCCTGAGCCTGCGCGACTGGGGTAGGAACCGGCGTCGGCACCGGTGTGTATCCCGGCACCCAAGGCCGAATAGAACACCAATTCCGTCGGGGCAAAAGACACTTGTTATTCCTTGGCGTCCCATCAACATCCTTAATGAACACAGGCATCATACTCTCATCCGTATCCTTGTCGAAATGGTGCACCTTGTTTCTCTTGTTCAGCACATCAGCCAACAACCCCGGAGGCGGCGCATTAGCGATAGCCGAAGAAATAACGTTCGCCATGTATCTGAAATCGCGATGCTTGGCTATCTTATACTTGGGGTTCGAATAGAACTGTCCGATACCACCAAGGTGGACGTCACCCGACAGAATCGTCACACGAACTGACTTGATCATAGCGATGTCCTGGAGTTGTTCGATGACTTCTTTTCTCTCGCCCTTGTGGTTCTTGGCTGTCCAGTGGTCATTGAGATCATCGAGAACCTCGACACCACCGTCAATCTTGTTCAACAGAGAGGCAAACTTCTTCGTCCGACCAAGGGCCTTGACAGGGTCCATGAGACGGGAGGTAAGTAGGTTTTCTAACCAGACCATACGGGGATAAGCGATTGGGACACCCAAAAGAACAAGCAGGTGTTTGACTTGTCCGGATTTGACATCCCGGTAACATCTATCCATGATACGCTCCCAAGTATCCTCAGAGACAACATCGAATTCCGTCCGTTCAGTACGTCCGTCAATAGCCAGCAAAGCAACGTCAGAGCCCAAGTCAATCAAAAGAGACCTCGACTTCTCCTCAATGTACGGGCCCACCTGGCTTCCCATAATCCAACTTGGTTCCGTCTCCTCCGTTTCATCAGGGATACTCTGATGCTGGAAAAGCATGTAGTACTTGAATGCGACGGAACCCAATCCCTTGAACACTGGAGACCTCATCGCATGGTCAGGATAACTTCCATATCCATCAATAATGTCATGGTCATCCAACATGTTAACCATGGGAATCTGCGCTCCAGTCAGACTGAACAAGCCCTGAGAATACCACATACAGTATCTCTCCAGGTAATATCTCTCCAACTCATCCTGCATGTCTGGGCTAAACGGCGCGTTGTGCTTCTCCAGGGGATTCTTCATGGCTAACCACGCCTTAAACAACTCCGTCTCCTTCGAGACAGAGTCACAATAGAGCTGGTCACCACCTCCAATCATCACATGGAACGGCCGACTCTGATGCTCACAAAGGACATCTCTCCACATAGGATCCGGCCCGCAAAAGTCGTCGGTTTTGACAGTCGCACTGAACCCGTTACACGAGTAAAACATGACGTTCATAGCTGCACCCTTCTTCGGAACCCAAAAACCCATGGCTGGGCCACGGTTAATCCTGTACGCGACCCGTTGTTCAACGTCGGTTAACTCCACCTCAATGTTGAAGCGCCAGAAGGTCACGCCCCGCTCGGCGTGTAATCTGAATCCACGGACTTCCTTGTATTTCCCGAGAGTCTCGCCGTCGACTTCCACTGCTTTCCTACGAGCATGGAAAGATCCTGGGATCTCGGTGATTCCCGCTGCGCCATCTCTCAACGTCCGGCTTGTCTCATACAATCCAAACTCCGTCTCATCTCTTGATAGATCCTTGGCACTATCCACCTGCGAAACCGGCCGGACATATAATGTCTCACCACGTCTCCCAACCTTCGGATGGGCAGCAATAGGGTCGACCCTGTTATACGGGCCTTTACGTTCAGGATTCTCATCTGCAGGCTGGAAGAGTTCGATAGGCTGGATGAATAACCGGAGCGTAGGCGCAATCTCATACGAAGACTCCGTGTCCTGGGTGATAATCATAACAGTACCTCTCCAGAACTCCCGATCCCGTGCTTGGCTTGTCGGCGCGACACCAGGTGAATTCCGGAACCGGTTGGGAATTCTCTCCTTGCGAATACCCGTATACCGAAGAAGAGGACCACATCTCAGGTACAACTGAGGGCGGAACTTGGTCGGCGCTATAATCTCGTTAGTCGTGTAATCAACCTCCCAATAACAAAAAGTACTCACCATCCTTCCTATCAACATACTCCCCATCAAACGCCTCCGCCTTCCTCGGCCGAGAACTCAAACTCCCCCGTCTCCGGGTCGCTTCCGTCCTCAAAGAAGCCTCATCATCCTGTTTCTCCAACACAGATCCCGCCGGGGTGGTAATGATCGGTACAGCAGTCTTAGTAGGATCGTCCCACCATGCCTTTCCAGTAGCGACATCCTCCTTCTTCTCACGCTTGTCGGTCTTTTTCCGGGTCTTTGCCTGTTCTTGTTCATGAGTCATAGTCAAATCGAGCAAAGCACCGGAAAGAGTCCCGACGGTTCCTTTACGCCATTCGTCGAGATAGCGAGGACGAAGGTACAGGCCGTTTCCAGGCTGGAGGGTATCGCCTTGGGCATAAAACATGTTTGCGACGCGATGCTTGGGGTCGTCACGACCGGAATCCTCCTGGCGTTGGCGAACGACACTTCGTACGGCATAATCGGCGGAATCATCGGATTTACAACCCGCGGCTTCAAGTTGTGTCATGATCTCGTCAACCTCGGGGTCCTCGGGAGGCATCGATTCAGGACTGTGCTTATCGAAGGCGGGAGAGGTATGTACCGGTACAGCAGGTGGAATATTCAACTCTCGCGCAAGAGCGTCCTCCGATTGTTGAAGACTTTGAGCTTGTGCCTCTTGCGATGCACTGGCGATAGCAGCTGCCTTAGCAGCTTCATGTTTCTCTGCCTCGAGACGAAGCCGGTAGAACGGGTCATTAGGTGGGTCTTTTTGGAGCTTGTTACTGTTCCGTCGGCTGAGAGAGAAACTAAATGACGAGGACCGGCGAGGTGGGAGAGGCGGTTGGTGCGGGTTCATCAAGATCGGATCGGGGACTAACGGGGCGTCAATGGGTGGCAGATATGACCCATCATCGTATCCAGGGAACTCCATAGGTTGTGGCTCCTGCTGAACGTCACGGATGACACCATAGGCGCTCTCGGGGGCAATAGACTCGGCCGGTTCGGGTGATTTCATGTTGGACATCCGAGAGTTTGACCGTTCAACGGGACGGTCAGATTGCCCACTAACTTTCCTGTGATGAAGACTCGAAGATCTAACAGGGCCACTCAAACTAGCCACCTGCCTAACCCCCTCGGGAATAATCAAATCCCCATGAATAGAAGGCCGTCTCCGCCCGTTCGTCTCGGCCACAGGTGGGGTCCCCCGCGGTTTCTGCTCCTCAATAAACTGACTATGTTGCGAAGCCTGTCTTCTCATTCCTCCCTGTCGATCCGTTTCCATCTCCTTCGCCAAACTTCTCACTACAGTAGGCGTACCCTGTGGGGTCGTTGAAACCGGACTCGGCACACCTCCAACGGTAACAACTCTCGACCCTGCCATCTCACTACTCTGCACACCACTCTGCACACCGCTCGTCGCCAAGCCGATCTTATCAATCTCCAAATTCGAACGTTCTCGCGCGCGGCGCTCCGCCTCTTCCATGCGCGCGCGCTTCTCTTCTTTCGTCAAACTATCCAAAGTCAGTTCAAGTCTGTGCAGTGGAGATCTGGAGTCTGCAAACTTTCTAGTTTTCCGCGGGACAGCCGTGGAGCCTTGTCGTTTGGGAGCTGGTGAATGTGTCGGCGAGGAAATTGTCACGCGGCGGACAGGTGCAGCGGAGTCCCGGATGGATAGGTGACTGGCGGGGGATGCACCGGGATCGCGCGATCGGACGGACAAAGCAGATTGGAGGCGGGGAGTTTGTGTGGCGGACCGGGGGTATGGCTCGGTGAGGCCTGCGTGCATGTCCATGGGAATCTCGGAAGTAGGAATGGGGGAGAAGGCGCGAGAGGACGGCGGACGAGGTGAGTGGAGACGGCTTGTCGGCGACATTACCGGGGCAATTGGGCTGGTGGGAATACTTTGCGGAATAGGCACCTGGGCAGCTAGTGGAGGGGACATAACCTGGTGCGGACTTTGAATGGGCGAGTAGACACGTTCTCTGTCTCTTTCTTCTCTCCGCTCACGGGGACTGGGGAGTTGCGCGGGGTGTCCGTAGGCGGTTGGCACGGGGCTTTTATACCCGGCGCTTCCGGTACTGGCATGTTCTCTAATTCGGTCTCTGGTTCTTGTCCGGGTAGTAGTAATTGGTGTGGGACTCCCCGGGGTATAATCCGCGTTACTCGCCGTACCCCATTGCTTAGTACTCGTTGGAATCAAAGGCGACAAATCCCCACTACTCTGCGCCGTAGTCCCCTCGACAACCTTCTTCCCTCTTCGTTTCCGTCGTCGCTCTGCAGCTTCGGCATCTTGACTTTCTACATCCGGAGTGCGCGGTCTCTGTCTTGCGGAACCACCACTAGCGGAATGGCCCTGCGAGGCGGTTGGGCGCGGCGCCAATGGGTGCTGGTAAGTTAACGACGCGGGGCTCTGAAGGGCGGAAACTTCGCTGTGTTCGGGGATTTCTGAGGCCGGACGGTTAGGATTGGGACGAGAGGCCGGGGGCATGTTGTAGGCGTTCATGGAGGAGTCGCCGTAGGGAGCGTGGCTTTCGGGGTAGGGCGCTTCCTGTGAATAGCTATCGGAGTAGTCGTCGTAGTCGGGGTCTAGCTCGGAAATGACTTCTTGCGGGGGGCCATGCGATTTGGGCAATTCGCCCCAGTAGGGGGCATTGGAAGACATTTTCGTCTTATATGAACAATTGAGGTATCCCACAGGTGAGGTTGTCGTGATGCGATGCGATTCGGATAGCTAGATAGCTAGCTAGCTTTGTGGACAAGCGAACAATAGGCTTTGTGCAAGACCAAGAGTGGGAATTCCAGGGGTAACGCACGCCGTGCAAATTGCCCAATGGCGTCCCTTGGCCTGACACAGGTTCTAGCGGGGATAATTTGGCGCTCGAGGATGGTGATATATCCTGAGGCTCAATAAACAGTGTCAAGGGAGTTACATGTGCGTCTTTTTTTTTGGCAACGGGACTTCTTGTTCGGAATATATATAGCTACTTATGTGTTGGGGAAATCACGAGGCGGGAGTGGCTAAATATCTCGTTAACATGCGCATGGCGTCTTATGTTGTGTCGAAGTGGCCAGCGGAGGAGCTGTGATACCCATGTCGGCGGCTGGCTGGCTGGTTGGCTGGCCACGAGGCTGGTAGTATTGGCGCTTGTTTGACGACGAAGTTTCCGTATGGGCGATTTTCTGGAAGAGCTTGTTACATGCAAACGGGAACTGTTCCGTTTTGTTTATTGTTTCCTTTGCTCGTTTGCTTGGTATATCCGCTTTACATAGCCGGCGCTAAGTTGTATGATCTCCACTCGTACTTGTAGACCTGCCGCTTGTTGCTGCAATATACAATGGTTACCTGCAGTGACAGCCGAATTTCATGGTCTAGATGCATCTTGCCATGCACTCTCAGGCGTCAATCTCTACACACATGTGGCTGGAACAAGAATTCGTATCCTCTCGTTGAAAAAAAAAAAAATACCACCATCGCCAAACATAGGGTTAGGGTCACTGAATCCGCCATCGAGCCCCGGAAACATCGGGAGGGAGAACCTCGCACATGAGCGACAAAACTCCCTAGTTGACCTATTCAATCTCAAAAACATGAATAACAAAAGTCGCAATTCTGCAAATCATCTCTTCTTTGACCACGTCGTTTCTCTAACCGGGACGATTCATCGTCGTTGATACCCCTGACATTTTCATTCCTGCATAGCCCGATTCGGGCTAAATTATGTGGGTCAGGGTTGATGTTTCCTCGATTTGGGGAGTAGGAAGTGTTTATTGAGGACGTTATTGACGACGATAGACAAAGGAATTGTCTCGAGATTTGAGATATAAAGTTGGCATTTAGAATTTCCGAAGAGCTCTCGTACTTTTTCTGCCTTTTAATCGTCATTTTGGTCTGCAAATTGCCTTTTCTCTCGCCTCTTTGATCTGGTTCGTTGTACCGAGGTCCTTCCTAATTGTATCGTCTTGCTCGTTATTGCTAGCTGCGGCGACACAGTTGCAATTTAACAAAATAGTGACTGCGGCCAACCACAATTCACGATCGAAATCACATAAAGCCATCGAAACCGTGAACTCTATTCATCTCTCGAGTCAAGCATCTCTATCACGACTGACCAATATACCCGTCTGCACCCCATAACCCACCGTAAGTCTCCCACAAACCCACTGAAACGATAATCCGCTAGGCTGCAACGCCATAGCCACGTACATGCCAGCCCCACGCTCCCTCTATCACCACCAATATTCTCTCGCTTCCGCTGTTCTCTGAATCCTTAGGCCCCGGCTCCTTCTACGTCCGTGAACACATATCATAGCCGTCTCCATGGCTCCTGCACCTGTTTCGTCTTTGAACACATTGACTAACCACTCGCAAGTATAGATTTACAGTACAACTAAACCAGAACCATCATCTTTATACACCCAGCATATTGCACATCGAATGCCGCCGACTTTATAGACATCCCATCTGTCCTCAACATATTTCGCATTAAACCCACCTACACACTCCCAGCGCCCCAATGCGCTCACAAACCCTCGTCGGCCTCGCCGCCGCCGGTCTGGCACCGGCCGTCCTCGCCTCCTCCTCAACTACCGTCCCCCGCATCGACCATGACTCCTCCGACCACTACGTTCTCAACCTGCGCTCCGCCGCGAACCCTCACGATGTCGCCGCCAAGCTAGGTCTTCGCTACGCCGGCCCACTAGGCGCCCTGGATAACCTGCACGTGTTCGCGGGCGAAAAGACCAAGCGCGATGTCGCCTCGGAAGCTGTTCAGCTTAGCCGTAGAGCAAAGAGATCGATGGGGGAGGAGGATATTTTGGATCATGTGCGCTTTTCGGAAAAACAGGTTGCTAGAGCGCCACATCAGAAACGCGTCATTCCGCCGAGACCAGAGGGGTATTCACCTGCTGTGCGCTCACGGAAAGTCGAGTTCGATCTCCGGCAAGATAAGCTTGTCGAGGCGCAAGACGTCGTCGTTGATACTCTTGGAATCAAAGATCCTATTTTCCGCGAACAATGGCATTTGTTCAACAGTAAACAAGCAGGCCACGATGTAAACGTCACCGGTCTTTGGCTGGAAGGCATCACCGGTAACGGGTCCATTGTCGCTATGGTCGATGACGGCCTGGACATGTACAGTGACGATCTCAAAGACAACTACTACGCCGAGGGCTCCTACGACTTCAACGATCGGAACCCCGAACCTAAGCCCCGCTTATCAGATGACCACCACGGAACTCGGTGTGCGGGAGAAATCGCCGCGGGTATGAATAATGCTTGCGGTCTTGGAGTCGCGTACAACTCGCGAATCTCGGGTCTTAGAATCCTTAGCAAGCTGATTACCGATGCGGATGAGGCTGTCGCGATGACGTATGACTTTGAGCATAACCAGATTTACTCGTGTTCATGGGGACCACCGGATGATGGGAGAAGTATGGAGGCGCCGGGTGTCTTGATTAGACAGGCTATGCTGAAGGGTATTCAGGATGGTCGCGATGGATTGGGGAGTGTCTATGTTTTCGCCAGTGGAAACGGTGCGGCTAGTGATGATAATTGTAATTTTGATGGGTACACCAACTCTATTTACAGTATCACGGTGGCGGCGGTGGATAGAAATGGAGATCATCCTTACTACTCAGAGAAGTGTTCGGCGAATATGGTGGTTACTTATTCAAGTGGTGGTGGTGATGCAATTGTAAGTCCCCAACACGACGTATTCTTATCAGATACTAACCAACCTATAGCATACTACTGACGTAGGTACCAACCAATGCTACTCTGGCCACGGAGGAACCTCCGCCGCCGCTCCTCTTGCGGCTGGTATCTTCGCCCTTGTCCTGGAAACCCGCCCTGACCTAGGCTGGCGTGACATGCAGTGGCTCGCCATGAAAACCGCTGTTCCAATTCATGAAGAAACCGAAGGCGAATGGCAAGTGACCTCCATTGGTCGCAAATTCAGTCACACCTACGGTTACGGCAAACTTGATTCTTACGCCATGGTCAAGGCTGCGGATAAATGGACCAAGGTTAAGCCGCAAGCTTGGTATTTCTCCCCATGGCAACACGTCAACAAGGAGATTCCTCAGGGCGATGAAGGCCTCGTTAGTGAGTTTGAGGTTACGGAGGCGATGCTCAAGAAGGCCAATTTAGAGCGGGTTGAGCATGTTACCATTACGATGAATGTGAAGCATGGGAGACGTGGTGATTTGAGCTGTGATTTGATTAGTCCCTCGGGAGTGGTTAGTCATATTTCTACTGCCAGACGGCTGGATGCGTCGAGTTCCGGGTATAATGACTGGACCTTCATGAGTGTCGCTCACTGGGGTGAAGCGGGCATTGGAAAGTGGAAGATCATTCTTAAGGATGCCCATGTCAATGATAAGTCAGGTACATGGACTGACTGGCATCTTAAGCTCTGGGGTGAATCAATTGACCCCGAGAAGACCTCGAAGCTGCCCATGCCTACCGAGAATGATGATAAGGACCATGAGAAGATTGTCACTGAGCCGGCCGAGGTCTCAACTACCCCAGTTTCGCAGCCCACCGCTTCCTCGGTTGTCACCGCAGTTCCCTCGGATCACCAAGATCGCCCTACCAAGCCGACTACTTCGTCCCCCGCCACATCTGCCACCGAGGGGTCTTCCTGGGTTGACTGGATCCCCTCATTCGGATCCTCCGCTCGCGCCTGGATAATCGGTGCTTCCGCCTTAATCGCCTCATTCTGTATTGGTCTGGGCATCTACTTCTTCTATGCGCGTCGCAAGAGACTTGCGAACGATGCACGGGCGGGATACGAGTTTGAGCCGCTACAGCCTGCTGAGGATGGCGTGGAGAAGGGAACGAGAGGTGGAGAGTTGTATGATGCCTTTGCGGGCGGGAGTGATGAGGAGTTTGAGGGATATAGAGACGGAGAGCGGGAACAGACGGAGTTGCATAGTCTGGGAGGCGATGAAGATTTGACGGATGAAGAGGAGGAGGTACATGAGGAGGGGAGGGAGGGGTTGTTGAGGGGGTAGACTTGGGATAGAGATAGAGGTACATAGTTTGATTTGATGTTTTCTGGTTTGACTTTGTGCTTGACATTGTAGTGACTTGTGAGGGCGGAATTCGAAGGATCATTTGATGGTGAGGATTGTCCGTTGGAAGGGTTAGGGTTCCTTTGTTTGTAAAAAATCCAAGAATAAACACGACCTTGTGCGTGATCGAGATATCTTGGAGTTGTAGATGTCAGGGACCGGACAAATGGATACGCAGGTTATCTAGTCATCTACCAGTGAAAAGACATAATGGCATCTAAGTAAGTGCGGGGTAATGTGTAGTCACTGGATAATGGGTATCCAGGATACATGGGCCTCGTCTTGGAGTGGGTCACGATAGTTGACACCCCTGACCATGTGTTCACACAAGCCGCTTATTTCCAAGAAGGTAGAGATGTGACGAGTTGCGGTGTGGAAGAATGTAGTTATGTTTGAACCTAAGATGCCAGAACCGATGTAAACTTCGTAGGTGCGTGTATAATGTATGACAAGTTGGATATTCCTGATGAGCGACAAAGTTTGTTTCCTCAGCATGAACGCCACCTCCACAGACTCATCAACTTCATTCCACAACTGCCGTTGATACAGGGGTGTCTTGTGCAACCGTAGTGACATACAGAAACAGTAAAATCTATCTATACGGGGTATGCCGTGAATTCATCCCGTAATGGGTGGTTTCCTAAAAGAAATGTCACTTATGATTAATTTAGCCTTATGTAGGGCTGGTTATCAGATTGTACCCTATCTGCAGGTTCCGGTTAGGGTTGGTAGTAGTCAGGATTGGGGTTGAGCACAGCAGATGTCGCAGCCTTATAGTCGCCGATATCACTACAACCAATAACAAAGACCAAAGGCTCTATATTTTTGGCGCAGTGGTACTGGCATACCCCCAAAACGCTAGCACTGGTATGTGCACTAACACTGTTGTTGTTTGTATTACTTGGAGAGGGTATACAAGTTGGTGACGGACTTTGATGTGATTACTGTGTGTTGGGAGTTGAGCGAGGGACGACATGGCAGGCTTCTGAAAGTGCTGCATGCGTGTCGGAAAACGACCGCAGGAGTAAAAGCGGGGGTCAACTCGGCTGATTGACGGGTTGAAAAGGTCAGCCCGGGAACGTTAGATACCACAATAAAAATTCATCATCATCATCATTCCAAAACTTCAAAAGGCCAAATTTGCCATCGTGACTACCAAAATATGATCAACCTGCGTTAAACCGGTTGTTCCAGGGCTCGGGTGTGTCACAGGGTTTAAGTGCTTGTGTCACTTTGTCATGGCATAAAACAGATAACTAGGTAATGCAGACCGCTATGACAATCCGAGGACGTGTTAGTAGTAGTTGATCCATTTTCGTTGAGAATATCAAGTCCATGTAGACATGTTTACGTGAGTACTGCACCGTCGTTTCTTGTACCCCAAACTATTGAATGTACGTGTGTATATTTGATGGGTATCGGGTACACCTGGGTGATTCTGTAACCGGGAATCGGCAATCTACCAGTTGTTAATAACGAGATATGTCTGAAATCCACTGCTCGGAGATACCGAGGCCTTGAGGTTGAAGAACTCGGCGTCGATATATTCTAGGCATTACCCCACAGTGTACTGTACGGCTTTTCAACAAGGAGGTTATAGCATCTTTTCGGTTGATAGATAGCAGAAACTGTCAAAACGTCATTAAATCTATGTATTGATACTTGAATTGTTCTGCAGCATCACGGTACACCCCCACGATGCCTGATTCATGCTTTAGTAGATGTCGTCACTTGGGACGTATCTCTTGGTGCAGCTATAGTGATTAAATGTGTTGAACCCAGGTCTCTTGACCTCTTCTTCACAACATAACGTCCAAAGTGACCATTTGACCACTGCCTGTTCACTAGGAACTATTTGTATAAAGAACCCAAAATGTATTTATTGTAGCTGCATGTGCGTCTGCAGGGCCCTTCCTATTAGAACGAGCTTCAATGGAGAATGATAGTTCGGAGCGATACCGCATGATCGTTGGACACGTTGTTCCTCAAAGATGGACCAGGAACAAGCTTCCTCTTCTTCCGGCGTGTGGATTTGGGCCGAGGCTTTCGTTTTTTGGTCATGCGACCCTGTGTGTTGCCTAGCATCACCCAGTCTTCACCCCGAGATTCCGATGGCCCCGGACCTTCACTCCGCTTTCGTGTTAACACACGCGTGGCTTTGAAATAAATCGGTGGAGGTATCTTCGCTCCTGTTTGATCCGAATGCATTGATCCCTCGGGCGCGGTGAATTCTGTTGATTTCCGTATTTCTCTTGAGTGGCCGGACACCCGAGGCCACTTGTGTTTGACAACATGTTTCCTACGTAGCAAGAGGTTCCGAAGGCGCTGAGCTTTTAGTCTAGTCAACGTTTGGATCGCCATTGGGCGAACTTTGGAAAGTCTGCGGGACCGGGTTAGGTGGGTGAATAGAAGTCCAGGTGACAACCAAATAGCGACACGTCGAGCATGAACGACACCACCACCATGAACAACTCCTGGCGGGCTAAGCGGTTCAACAATAAGTGAAACGGTCCACTTGCTATTTACAAAAGTAATAGCAACTGCCAAACAGGTAGAGGTGATAGGGTATTTCGTAGAATCAAGATATACACTACCGTGCTCCGTTCGGTGGATACGCCTAACCCAGGCTCGAATAACAAGGTGACGTTCAGAGATATCAGTCCACATTCTTGTCGGAAAGCCACTTTGCCGTGAAAAGGAAATTCGTTTACATAGAGGAGTGAGAGCGTGTAATATTCTACACAGGGGCGGAGGTTTCCGGTAACTACTAGGCCATTCTAATTTTCCCATACAGTGCGCCCAGGACCAACTGGGGAAGTCACTGTTGAGCTCATTGTCGGAATTTAGAAGAAACCAAGTAAGAGCATGGCGTATGGAACGAGTGGGAATACCAAAAACATGCTCAATCCCTCGAGTTTTGAAAAGACCAGAAATTGCGTCAAGTCTATCTGTGGGAACGGCGAGTTGACGGCCAGAATACTCCTGAATTAGATCATGGGCTGACCTATTTTGTGCTACCGCACATGCTGGGCGACACTCTGGTATTTTCGCCACGTGTGCATGATGATATGCAACCATAGGGCAATTAATATGCCAGAGTATAGTCGAATCAGTGAAATACAGTCTACGGGGAGAAAGATACTCCTCTTGCATTGTCCATCCACGGTTGAGCCAGGCCGGATCCCGACGAATGAAAAATGGAAGTCCCTCTACGGTTGCCCAACATTGAGCACCCTGTTCTTCCAGATCTCCATTGAAGTCGCGCGTGTAACCAGGGAGTCCAGAGTGTATGTCCCGATCAAGAGCACAAATCATGGTCAAGTAAGAGTTGGCGTAAATATCCCCCATTGCATGAATCTGTTCCGCCTTTTCTGTTTTATCGCCCTGCATTATGCAATAGCGATCGATCCAGATGTACGGAATTTCA
>MJMS01000133.1:24189-48165 GCA_002018275.1 Huntiella bhutanensis
AGAGAGCACAAATCATGGTCAAGTAAGAGTTGGCGTAAATATCCCCCATTGCATGAATCTGTTCCGCCTTTTCTGTTTTATCGCCCTGCATTATGCAATAGCGATCGATCCAGATGTATGGAATTTCGAGAAGCTGAGCCATAGTCATACAGTCGTAGAGCGTTTTGGACATGGTCGCTGGGGACAATGACCCAGGAACAGCAAAAAAGGACCTGGTCTCCTCGGTGAGCATGTTCTTGTCGTGATTGTCCCATCTGTAACTAATCGCAGAGTACCGCACATGGTTGTTCCCAATATCCACGACACATTTCTGGTTGACGTCAATTAGTCGGAAGGATTGGGGATACTCTAAATGCATCTGTTAGTCTCCTACTGAAGGCCTATCAAAGGTTTTCTTACCGGCTGCTTGCTGGAGATTCTCGTCAGGGTAGATTTCGAACTGAACTTGTATTTGATGTTTGAGAAACACAGGATTACATCGATTAATTTCGTAATGTAGCAGTGTCGGTTCATTTGTGAAGTCCCTCTCCGATAGGTGCGTTATTCTCCGCTCCCATTTTCCCACCACTCCACCTCCCACCTGCATCTCGTCCCATCGAACTTCAACCCGCAGTGAAATGATATTTGGGCAATTCGCACCCCACAAACGGCTGTGTGAAACGGGGGTGATCTCAATTTGACTAAGTCTTACCTTTTCGTCCGTTGTTATGATAGAAACGATAGACCGTGCCAACTTAAAGCAGACCGGACAACCGGGCGAAAGTCTGAGGTTTCTAAGTCCGACTCCGTCGGTATTGTCGACGATACTTGGATATTGATCAAGTCCACTTTGGCCAAATGTCATTGGCGTGTTCTGTAACTGCTGAATGTCATCATCTTGCAACGACCACCACCCAGGGTTCTGCTTAGTGTAAGTATGGAAAGATCTTCCATAGTCGCTCTTCGGTACAGCATCCCAACAGTCCTCACAGTCGTTAACAACCATCATAGCGACAAAAATTTCAGCGCACGATTCACACCAATTTTGATTGATGATCATCTTGTCGACGACTCGACGCTTGTATTCTACACATGACTCTTGTCCATCGCCTTCAATCTTGTTGTGAACAACTGCATCGGTTTGCTATGTTGGTCAGTACCACNTTTCCTTACCGGCTGCTTGCTGGAGATTCTTGTCGGGGTAGATTTCGAACTGAACCTGTATTTGACGTTTAAGAAACGCAGGATTGTATCGCTTCATATCGTAATGTAGCAGTGCCGGTTCATTTGCGAAATTCATGTCGAATAGTTCGAATTTCCGCCAATTGAACCCTTCGGTCACTGCACCTCCCACCTGTATCTCGTCCCACCGAAAATTCACCTCGAATGAAATAATATTTGGAGATTTTGCACCCCACAACCGATTTTCTGATAAAACTGTAATCTGAATGCGGTTGAGTTTTATTTGTCTGGCATGTTGTATGACGGACAGTATGCACCGTGCCAACTTAAAGCAGATAGGGCAACAGGGTGAAAGCCCGAGATTTGCAAGTCCAACCCCGTTCGTATTGTCGACGGTACTTGGCCACGGATCAAGACCACTTTGGCCAAATGTCATTGGCGTGTTCTGTAACTGCTGAATGTCATCATCTTGCAACGACCACCACCCAGGGTTCTGCATAGTGTAAGTATGGAAAGATCTTCCATAGTCGCTCTTCGGTACAGCATCCCAACAGTCCTCACAGTCGTTAACAATCATCATAGCGACGAAGATTTCAGCGCACGATCCACACCAATTTTGATTGATGGCCACCTTGTCGACGACTCGACGCTTGTATTCTACACATGACTCTCGCCCATCGCCTTCAATCTTGTTGTGAACAACTGCATCAGTTTGCTATGTTGGTCAGTACCACAGGACTATAACGATTATGTGCCTTGACCATTTGGTGTGGTAGACATACCTCTTCGGGGTCAACAAAGGAGAGGGCAGCCTGCTTAAAAAACCTATTCACATCCCTTTCTTTCACTTGAAACATCTCACTTGGCTTTCCAATTCATGAACAACTAAATGGGTTTTTGGTGAGGTAGATGTAAACTATTTCGACTAGCCAAGAATCATAACTGGCCCAAATCCCCGCACCGCAGTGCATCGTATACGTGTACTTGTTAGGCAAAAGGCACATGAAGGATAAACGGCTTATTTACATCATCTTGCATAATCAATTTAAATTCCACCAATCATTGTAGAATCCTGCATGATAGATAAATCCAATGGAGAGTTTACGCGCGCAGGAATATCAGGTCAAGGGGAAGCCTTATGCAACGAATCCTCGTGTCATCCGAGCAGAATATCTGAACCAGATCACACTGAGGAACGCCGTATGCACCTATTATTGTGACTCGAAGTGATTCCCGCTCTGATTAATATAATCGCCCTTTCATAAGCCCTACGCTCTGCCGGCAGGTTCATATGGCCATCAAAATCGTCCCACTCTTTATTGGTTGTGTCAGCTTGTACCCTGTCTGGAGGTCACCGTTAGGGTTAGGGTTTCTGCGGAGTACATATCGTAGCCTTATAGTCGTTGATGTTGTCAACCCTGACACTAACCAATGCTGGCATGGGTCTCACGCGCGTGTATATAAACGTACACACATGCTACTTCGCTTCCTAGTTCTCTTTATATAACTTATGGTCTCTATCCCTATCATATCTACGTGATTACTATTACCTTACTGTCTACAGATGTCTTTACAACCAATAACAAAGACCAAAGGCTCTATCTTTTTGGTGCAGTGGTACTGGTATACCCCTAAAACGCTAGCACTGGTATGTACACCAACATTGTTGTTGTTTGTGTTACTTGGATAGGGTATACAAGTTGGTGACGGGCTTTGATGTGATCACTGTGTGTTGAGAGTTGAGCGAGGGACGACATGGCAACAGGAGAATTATATAATTGGGGTTTTAAGAAGGACATGTTGATACCAGCGCCTTCCCCAACTGTGTGACGGGTGCTGGGTTTCGATGGCAGCGTAGATTTCCGCTAGATACCTGCACGGATCGGACTGAAGATCGTAAGTGTCTCGTAGATATGATAGCGAGACCCCGGATTTTAGTTAGCTAGAGCCATGCTAATTGGCCATACATCTACCACCCCACATGAAGGATTCGTTGCCCTACTGTTTTGTACAAGTGGCAGTAAATTATACGGCCGCAGGTCCATTACTAATACAATCACGTGACCCAACACTAGCTCCAATGATCCCATTATGCTGGCTCAAGGCTAGAGAGTCTTATCGATAGAATCTGTGTTGGCTGTGCTAAGAACCCGGCGGGTTTATTTACAACTGGACTAAACGGGTTTAATTGAATTCAAGGTACAGCTGCGATAAAGGTTTTGCGATAAGAATTTCTACGATTGACGTCATTGAGCTTCATAATGTCTAAAATATTGCGCCGTCAGTTACGCCATTCAAAATGTTCCTAGAAACCACTTTACGACCTTTGGAGACAAGAGTGGGATTGACAAAAGAAACACCAGCGAGGCTGGACCCAGAATACGGTGTCGAGCCTTGAGAATCTTTAGTGACTCGGATTCGGATCTTTCCAATAGACACCGGCGTCCACCTCCTTGCCACAGAAACCAAGCTAAAAGATCCGACGGCAACATTCAGTGATAAGGAATTAATGAAGAAAGTTTGCCAGACCAAAACCTTTTCACTTAACACGAAATAGGACTTCAGTTATGGCCTTTTACTTGCGCAAAGTCCCGACCAGTCGCCACTGTGGAGGATAGAGCACTTTCTACCGCTGCATCGGGAACTGGATAATGCGAAGGAGCGCGTACAAGTGTGAAGTGAGCTAATGTAGAGCCATTGAATTGGAGAAAAATCTTGGGAAAACGGGAATCAGTGTTTTTTTAACGACTATAAATGGGAGTGTTTCCCGCCCCTCCTGGCTCCCAGTTTTCTTCTTCTTCTTTTCTCTTACTTGTCTCTTACACTCAACAAAGAATTCGCTGAAACTCGACATTGTAAGTAACCTATCCTCAGTCTTAAGTGACACAACCCTAGACTGTCATCCACCTTATAAGTTCTTACTTACAAGTTGCTAATTACCTTAACAGTACTTGCTTCTCTCTCTCACTACTTGGTTGTAGAACCTCCCTCGTTAAAAACCTTTGCCTGATTGCTTTTTACGCTTGTAAGTTGAACCGCACATCGTCCTCCCCGCTCTCTTAAAGATACCCATATCGTGTCACACTGTTGCACAAGCTTTGTGGCCATGCGCCCACACACATTAGAACCACGGTTTGCTAACAAGTTGTCTTATCTGATAGATCACCTCTCGAAATGACATTCTACTGGATGATCACCCCCTTATTGGTCGCACTGGTGCTCCTCTGGGTGCCGGTGCAGGCTACCGGGTCTGCAATGCCCGAGAAATACAGTGCACCATACTTTCGTCCGGCGTCTGCAAACATGACCTCGTTGTCTTACAGCATCCCTCCCATGGGTGCTTCTGAGTCGTCACCCAACGACGACTCACTCTTTTCCACGTCCACGTTTCCGGCGGCCACCGTCTCGGGCTTCGGCTCGCCAGAATCGTTTTCTGCTTACCGGGTTCCTGGCATTGAGCGTCCCCGCCGCTCGACCAGAAGTATCGTGCCCCGTGGGAATTCGTCGCGGGTTATCCCCGTTGATTCCGCCGAATGGAATGACGCCATGAACCACGGCGATTCTTGGTTTATGGACCATAAGGACCGTATGGACGAGGTGGCGGCCAAAACCCCGGGTGACTATCGTCTCTATGATGATAGCGAGGAAGTGTCCCGTCCCCCCGCTCTCGATACACACCTGTGGGGACCAGCCAGTGGTCACAACATTGACCCCAACGCCCCGTGGCACACCGAGTCGGACAACGTGCTAACATATGCGGAGGAAATTGTGAACGGCAGCCACACCGGGCACATTGCTCGTGCCGTCGTCCACTCCGAGAAGGCTAAGCTTTTGTGGGTGTCTAAGGCGATTGGTCACGAGCAGGTTTCCGTGACCACTCTCAATGACGGCGCCCTTAACCTTACGGTTAGTGGGCTTTCGGCTTCAGAAGCCAAGTCGTTGGCTGCTGATTGGAAGACTGCGGAAGTTATTGTTGCTCCTAAGGGTGATACCCAGACGGATGAGCTTAACCAGGTCACCAGCTCTGAGATCACCATCAGCAATGACTCTGCTCTGGCTGTCCAAACCACTTGGAACTCCACCAAGTCGTCCTCCCCGTCTGCTTTCTCTGTCTCTGGTGTCTTCACGGCCGAGCGCGTCACCTCGCTCTATGAAGCTCTGCCCGGAATGACCGTCGTTTCTGCTAGTAACGGTGATTACTCTGATTTGGAATCAGATCACCCCACTCTGCAGTCCTGGAAGAAGAAGGGTGGCCACAAGCCCACTGCTTTCAACGCGGACCTTGTAATTTCGGGTTCGAGCGATGCTGGCGTCTCTATTACCACGGGTCCCATCACCGCTCTCGCGCAGTGTGTGACTTGTGGTATTTCGGGAAAAATCCGGATCACCGTTGTTTGGGATGAGAACGGTCGGGGCATGATTCGGCTTGACACTATGGATCTTGCTGCCACGGCCCTGATTGACCTTGCTCTGTCGTCATCAATCGCAAGTGGCAGTGGTGGGTTTACGTACTCTTACCTCAACCTCGCGACTCCGGATATTAACTTGGGTGGCATTGCCACGATGTCTATGTCACTCGCCGGTACTTTAAACTACGGTATCTCTGATGCCACCGGCGAAGTTCGTGTCCGTACTGGTGCCCAAGTTGTCGTTCCCGACCAAAAGCTAGCCGAAGTGAGCAACATTAAGCTGGGGCATCGCCCACACTTCGACAAAGACTGGCAAGCCCCTTACCTGCAGCTTTACAAGCCTGCGCTCCAGGGTAAGGCAACTGTCGGTCTGTTGTTCAGCAACACCTTGGTCGCGACCGCCGGCCTCAAGTTCCCGACCCCACTTGGCAGCACTGTCTCCTGGACAAACACTGCCACTTGGGTTATCCCCAAGCTGACGACTGGTATGACCGCACAGGTTTCTGAAAGCTGTGATCTGTGCGGTGGTGCTTCTGCGTCTCTTACCGGTACCATCGAGGGAAGCTCCTCCTTTGATGCGAACTCCGTGGTGGCAATTGGTCCCGTAACCTTGCCCGCTGTCCCCATCGCCGGTTACAGCACCAACCCGCTGTCTGGCAGTTTCTGCGCCGGGGTTGCCTACAAGTGCGGCGGTAACAAGCCTAGCGGGTGGCAGACGGTCTCCAAGCACAAGGCTCAGATTGCTGAACTGCAAGAAGAGTTCCCTGACGACTTGATGATCTCTGCCCCTGTCTACCGTGGCGAAACTGGCTTTGTTCGTGCTCCTGCAGGTCACCAATCGGACGTGGATGACTATAACTTTCGCATGAGCGATCGTGGTAAGATCGTGGGAGTTAAGAAGGTTACCCACGAGTTTCAGCTGGCTGTCGAGGCTTCAGATTCGGATGGTAAGGAGGGTGGCTGGCTTGACGTCGAGAACCAAGCCGGGTTGTTCGACGCCGAGGTTGACACTCGCGGTCGTTGGGGTCGTCGGGTTTGAGCAGCAGCTTAACCAGACTTACGACTGTGCTGTGGAGTATATAGCATGGTTAGGGCTCACCTCTGCCTTTAATGAGAGATGATTGATGATTGTGTTTTTTCTTTCGCTTGGAGTTATGGAGTGTGGAGTTTGGATCGGGTAAAATATTTATGGTTCGGTTTAGGTAGCTGTTCGGGCTGGTTGCTTGAGATTTTGATGTTATGATAGTTTTTGATTTGTTTTTTTTTCTACTTCAACTTCTTGTGTCTTAGAGTGATTGTGATTTTGCAGTATATGTGGAATATTTAATCTCGGGATATATTGGCCATGCTCTTATCATCATAGAACACTTTGGCTGGGCTCATGGTGACCACGTGGGTTTTATTTTTCCATATAGTTTATGTCTTTATTCAAAGACTCCCCAGGCTAAGCCACTTCTTTCTTGAAGCCAGTACACAAACTACGGGTCTCCACGATATAGCCATTGTCACTCTCTGTAGGAAAATTACCTATCAGACCGATATTCCTCCTCCCCAATATAGCGTCATCTCCACGAGCAACATACACCATTCCATTGTCCTCAGTGAAACCTTGTCCGAGAACCACGTGGAGTTTTTCTGTCACGTCACATACTACTGGCAAATTCCGTCACTATCTTGTCTCGAGGTGCTGGAAGGGGTGCGTCAATGGTTTGTTCAAACATTGTTACTCATATTCACTGATGAAATCGTCTGGATGCATGTTTAGAGTATAGATGAGTGGAAATATATACTTTTAGACACGGATCCAACATGCTAGGCAAAGAAATGTTAGAGAATCGGGGATATAGGTATCTACCCGTCAGTTTGCACAATGTATTAGACTACATTTGCTCGGTAAGCAGTGGAAAAACATGCCAGACATCGGCATAGTTTTGTCAATTACACGTCTACTCATGCAGTACTTACTGTCTAGATAATGTGCTTCAGAAAAATCTGACAAAGTATAGATTCAACGATGCCTTAGCGTTCATAGACGGAGAGAGGGAGAAGTAATTGTGTGCTGTCCGGCCTTAGCCACATTTTGTACATCTTCAACAAGTAAGGTGAACCAAAAAGGTTACGACCTTGAACTCTGGTGGAGGTTGTCATGTCCTTGATGCATTGAATGACTAGATACAGGATACGGGATCTTCCTACATGATAGATGCCATTTAATCTTCAAACACAGATATGCTATCGAATTCCGCAAAGTCTTCAAAGGGGACCGAATATAGAGGATATTCTGTTAGTTGAAGATCATGTTGATGTTCACCCAAAAAAGCCCTGAGACTGCAAACACCAACATAGCCTTCCAACATTGTTTTCTTTCGCATGTCCCTGGTCGACGGTTTGACATGAAGTGGCTAGTCTACCATGAGATTGCGGAAAAAGTCGTGGAAACCCCACCAAGAATCAAACTTGGGAATCGCAAAGGGACCTATCTTCTCATGTTTGTCTGCATAAATGCCGTTGCACCAATGATATTGCCATTCTGGGCACCGCTCGTCATAGCAGAGATCGTTTGCCATGTACTGAAGGCCCCGGACGATTTTGATAATGGCAGCAAAAACCTCGTATGGTGGAACCATTTGGAGAGTAAGTGGGTCAATACTATCAGGAACATCGATGTTGCGTGCGAGTATTGCTAAACCACAATAGGTCTCATGTATTATGCGCGGGAGAAATAAGGCTACTTGCTTCCAGGACGGTCTTGATACGTGTACTAATGTCGTCGGGTTGGTGGAACGGTCGGGATGACCATGGAATAAAGCTGCCCATGCCATTAAAAGACGCATGCGAGAAATGTCACTTTCTAAAAAAAGTGAGGTTTCGACAGGGAAATATCCTTCTGGGGTACACCCACAGTCAACTGTGTCGATACGAAAGACTTCCCCCTCTGACCCCACAACCCGAGGCCAAGGACTTAAACATAAGGACAGATCTGGCAACTCCTGGATACTTTCCCGAGAGAAAGGATAATGTTGGTGTGGGCGTGGCAGGTAAGAATCTGGACTTAAGTATGGCAAAAGCCTGTCTGACCATGTCGGAAAGAACTTGTAGTGCGGTAAGTCATGAGGGAACTCAGGTTGATCGATCGGCGCCGCCACCGTGTCCATTAAATTCCGCACCTCGTCGAAAAACGAGGTCTGATCGGCAACACTCAGAAGATGATCTAGACCATGATTATCCCAACCACGTGTTTCATTTGGAGATTGGTGCAACAATTCATTAACCTGCCAATTCATCCGCTCGTCAAAATCAACACCATCACACCACAGACGATAGTCCATAGAGATACAGCCGATGTAATCGTGCCAACACGGCACATCCATTGGAGACCGAGGTTCGTTCCCTTCCATGTTTTCGATTGACACGAAATTCAAGTTGGAGTCGAGATGGATGGAATATCCTGGTCTTGCGTTTTCGGTTATCCGATACATTCTATTCGACCAGGCCTTGAGCGCTTGGTGAACCCAAAGTATGAAGTTCGTCGATCTAAGAAAGTAGACCTCTAATTAGAATGTTAGATTATCAGTGTTATGGGTACGGAGAGGCTAGACTCACAAAGTTATAAAGAGCAGAGACACAAAAGTCACGAGTGAGGGCCTCGTCAGGCGTTCCGTTCTTCACAACTGGCCCAAGGTATCGAGACGTCATGAACGTAAAGAGACGGTCTTGTAGATCCCATTGGTGTATACGCTCAGAAGACAACTTCTGATGTAACTTCTTACAAACAAGTAGGAGGTTTTTGTTGTCGGCCCGGGTCCATATCTCCCAGAGAATCTCCAGTGGTAATTTGTCAGCCAACGTATTTTGCTCTAGTCGTACTTGGTCAGAGGGTGTTATGTCTTTGTCATCAGGTTGATCCCCGATGTTTGAGGTGATATCAGCCATTTCTTGGGTCGCGTGGGTGATAAAGGACTCTTATCCGCTGAGCCCTTTGGCGTTCTGTAGTTAAGGTATGCACTTGTTGTCTGTTCAAAAGTGCGCAGGACCAACTTGATCTTTGTTGATCGGAGAACGTCGTGGAGATAGATATAGATTAGTCTAGTCGCTATCGTAAGGTTGAATATACATTGGGTTTACCCCGCACCGTTAATGTAACTTTATTATCTAAGCCGTCAATTACAGGGGAAAATAGCCCAGGATTGTGATTGGCCGGCACAGAATCAATAGATCATGCGTTATATGTATATGTGTAGATGTACATAACTGGTGTCAATAGCCGGTTGTAACTAGCCGAGACTATGGCTGCCGATGGCTGTATGTCTTAACCGCTAGTGTTGGCGGCCGCGGCAATGATCAGGACCTCCACATCGTTAAGTAATTATGGCGGACTATTTTGTATACTATACGCAGTAGCAGAATCTGGACAAGTGCATCGAAATATCACGGCGTCACTACTTGTTTCACTACTTTAGAGTGTGAAAGTTGCTAGCGTTTTGAGGGTATGCCAGTACCACTACGCCAAAACGATGGCTCCTTCGGTATGTGTCATTGGTTGTGGTGATATCAGTGACTATAAGGTTATAACATCTGCTAGGCAAAAGAAGCGGCAAGATGCAATCTGCAGCATGTGCAGAGGGGACGAAGAGACAGTCGCCCATGTACAGCTTAAATGTCCAAGGTTCCGTTCGAAAAGGAAGAAAGCCACGCTGGAGATGGGTGTTACAACCTTATCTTTAGAAGGTCTATTGCAGTAGAGATCAGGTAAAGTGGCTTTGTTGAACTTTATCAACGAGACAGACTTTAGCATGAAACGGTGGATGAGCGAAGGTGACGTGGAGTTAGATGAGGAGATGGACATGGTGCCGGTGCGGTGCCCTACAGGTGTTTTCTAGGAGCTAGGCTTCGCGGAGGTCATGTATGGCATTTTAAGGAAGGTGAAAGTTTTGTCGCTGAGTCAGTGGGGCGAGGAGAATACGATTTAGCTGGGTGAATCAGGGTTTTGTAGTTTGGGTCACTATAAACCAGAGAGCAGTCTCTCCATAGGCTGAGCCTGCACGAGAGTAATGGATACAATAAAAAGAAAAAGAAACATCCGCTGTAGTCAACCCTAGTACTGACTAACACCAACCCTAACTGTGACCTCCAAAGAAGGGACAAGCTGTTAGAGGATACGTTTAAGTAACAGAGTTAGAAAAGCACATCATCTCTTGTCTCTCTATTCTTTTATGTACGGATGGTGCTAGTGCTATATATGATGATCAGAGATTCCTATTTCCGCCATCCAGGCACCTTCAAAATCAGAGAGAGCGTGTAGTCGGCAACACTATACCGGTGGCTGACTGGTTTGCCCAACAAACCGGCCCCAATATATATTGGGCATACCAACGGAAGGAACCAATAACGCTGATTGACTTACACATTTGCGTTTACACGTTTACCCGTACACGGGATAAAGTACATGTGATAGGGATACTTGTACCTTAACGCTCGAGAGGCTGCCCCATTGGTGGTCTGTTCACTGCAGTCTTTTCTGGTGTCGGCTTTAGTAATGGACTTCTCATCCGCTGGACATGTCGCCCCGAGGCTTTTGTTTCGGTCGGGAGATTCCAGGACTGCGGGGCCTTCACCATGATATTTATTGTTTGGTCCGATGATAGTCTCAGCGGGAAGGTTCTCATCGGAGCGTCAGAGGACATCCGTGGTTTCGCCGGTGGTCTGTACCCTTACCCAGTTCAAGCGGTACTTCAGGTATCTCTCCCCAGCGCTGGGTAGTCGGCCATGTTGATTGTCTACCTCGCCAAATTTAGTATCGGTTCCGCTACCCGCAAGGTTAACGTCATCGCTGGCATCATGTGGCACCAACTCGTCCCTGCTCATTCCGCCAAGCCCCCCCCCCCAAAGATTCTCAAGTCACCGCGCATACCTTCATGGGTCCTATTTTTCTTGGTATTGAACTTGGTGAGTATGTGAGCGCAGACTTCTGGCCAACGTGTTGAGTGGTGTTCAAAGTGTCCTGTACATTGTTGGTCTTTCCGTCGTTGTTGCCATCTTGACTCTTACGTGGTTGCCCCCGAACTACAAGCCTGGTTATCAGCAGACTTTGGCTGATGAGTATAGTTCGATTGACGAAGAAGCATCTTGAACGACAAAAAAGAGTATGATTCTGCATCTACAGAGAACTTTCCCGTTTTTTTCAATACAGTGCCTGAGAGCAATGCAGCCGAGCAGGCATTTGTTCATGGGTCAGGTCAGTCGACAGCTTTTACGCATGCGATTCAACAGTTTGTGGGGTATTTTACGCGAGAATGAAAGAAAGTCGGCTTACAACGTAGACGCTGATAGAGAATGAAGAGACGGGTTGCCAAGGATGGAACTATATCATTATACATTAGGGAACTGGCCTATAGGCAGACAGACAAATCTTCGATGGATAACCACAAAACTTCAAAAACACAAATATACGATTGTGAATATTAGAGGATGATTAAGCTGCGCTAAGATAATTGTTCCAGGGCTGTGGTGTGTCGCGAGGTTGAAGTACTTGTGTCACTTTGTGATGACCTAAAACAGGTAGCTTGGTACAACACACCGCTGTGACAATCCGAGGACCTGCCAGTAGAAGCTGATCTATTTCCGTTGAGAATGTCAACACCATGTAAACATGTTTATGTGAGTACCACACCGCCGTCTCTTGTACCCTACCCTATTCAATGGACGTTTATATGTTTTATCGGTATCGGATACACCCCGGGGGTTCTGTAACCAAGAATCGACAATCTATGTAAAGATATGAAATTGAGCAAGTCCTGAGATCGTTATAGAAACGTAGGGTCAATGATAATAGGTAAACTGTAATAATATAATAAATGCTTAGTCTTCTAAGTTCTATCATAGCCTCCTGAAAAGCTATCCTGACATATGCACTGAGCAGCCATCAACCCTATCACCATCCGTGCACCATAACAACCCTAATGACGTCACCAAGCTAGGACGACTTCACCTCAAACTGTGACAATCTACCAGTTGTTAATAACGAGATATGTCTGAAATCCACTGCTCATAGATACCGGAGTCTTGGGGTTGGAGAACCTGTCGTCGATATATTATAGGCATTACCCTATAGTGTACTGTACGGCTTGTCAATAAAGAGGATAGAGCATTCTTTCCGTTGATAGATATCAAAAAATGGCAATTTGTCATGAACCGATATATTGATACTAAAACTGCTAGCCAGAATCACCTTACTCTCACATAATGTCAGATTCATGCTGTAGTAGATGTTATCACTTAGAACACGTCTAGTGCTGCAGATACACCGTGATGAACTGTGTTGCACACGTGTCTTGCCCTCTTCGCCACCACATAACGTCTACCGTGGCTATTTGACAATGACCGGTTCACTATGAAAATTCTTGTAGAACTACCCTGAAAAGGATTTATTGTAGCTGCATGTGCGTCCTTGACACGCTTCCCATCAGAAAAAGCTTCAATGGAGAATTATAGTGCGGAACGATGACGCATAGTCTTTGTACACGTTATTCCCAAAGAATGGACGGAGAACAGGCTTCCTCTTTTTCCGCCGTGTGGATATGGGCTGGCGCTTTCGCCTTTTGGTCATGCGACCCTGTGTGTTGCCCAGCGTTGCCCTACGTTTACCCCGGGGTTCCGATGACCCCGGACTTTCACTCCGCTTTCTTTTTAATGCACGTGTGGCTTTGAAAAAAGTCGGAGGCTGTATCTTCGCTCTTGCTTGATCCGAGTGAATTGTTCCCTCGGTCCTGGTGGATTCTGTTGATTTCATTATTTCGGTTGAATTATCGGATGGCCTAAGCCACTTGCTTCTGACAGCACGTTTCCTCCGGGGAAAGGGATTTCGAAGACGCTGAGCCTTTAACCTAGTCAACGTTTGGATTGCCATTGAGTGAACTTTGGAAAGACAGCGGAGTAGCATTAGGTGTTTCAGTGTACGTGAATATTTGTCCAAAATACCGACACGTCGAGCATGAACCACATCACCACTATGAGCAACTCCTGGTGGGCTAAACGGTTCAACGACGATCGAATAACTACATTTGTCGTGTCCAAAACTTAAATGAACTACCAAATAGGTAGAGGCGAAAGGGTATTTCTTAGAATCACGATGGATACCGTAGTAATCCCTTCGGTAAATACGCCTAACCCAGGCTCGAATAATAAGTTGACGATCAGAAATATCAGTCAACATTCTCGTCGGAAAGCCAGTTTGTCGTAAAAAAGAAATCCGTTTACGTAGAGGAGTGAGGGCGTGTAATATTCTACACAGGGACCGACTTTTCAGACTATCACCCCACCATGTTACTGTTCCATTACTGTGCGCCCAGGACCAACTGGGGAAGTCACTGTTACACTCATTGTAAATATTTCGAACTTGCCAGGCAAGAGCACGGTGTATGAAACGAGTGGGAATACCAAAAACATGCTCAATCCCTCGAACTTTCAAAAGACCAGAAATTGCGTCAATTCTATCTGTGGGAACGGCGAGTTGACGGTTAGAATACTCCGAAAGGAGACTATAGCCCGACTTTTTTTGTGCTACCGCACATGCTGGACGACACTCTGGTATTTTCGCTAAATGTGCATGGTGATATGAAACCATGGGGCAATTAATATGCCAGAGTATAGTCCAATCATTGAAATAGAGTCTACGAGGAGAAAGATATTCCTCTTGCATTGTCCATCCACGCTTGCGCCAGGCTGGATAATCCCAAACGTGATATGGAAATTCCTCTAGAGTTGCCCAACATTTATCACCTGGGTCTTCCAAGTCTTCGTGGAAGTCACGAGTGTAACCAGGCAGCCCAGAGTGTATGTCCCACATGAGAGCACAAATCATGGTCAAGTAAGAGTTGGCGTAAATATCCCCCATTGCATGAATCTGTTCCGCCTTTTCCTTTTTATCGCCCTGCATTATGCAATAGCGATCGATCCAGATGTATGGAATTTCGAGAAGCTGGGCCATGGTCATACAGTCATAGAGCGTTTTGGACATGGTCTCTAGGGACAATGACCCAGGAACAGCAAAAAAGGACTTGGTCTCCTCGGTCAGCATGTTCTTGTCGTGATTGTCCCATCTGTAACTAATCGCAGAGTACCGCACATGTTTGTTTCCGATATCCACGACACATTTCTGGTTGACGTCAATGAGTCGGAAGGATTGAGGATACTCTGAATGTAGTTGTTAGTCGCTGATTGAAGGCCGATCAAAGGTTTCCTTACCGGCTGCTTGCTGGAGATTCTTGTCGGGGTAGATTTCGAACTGAACCTGTATTTGACGTTTAAGAAACGCAGGATTGTATCGCTTCATATCGTAATGTAGCAGTGCCGGTTCATTTGCGAAATTCATGTCGAATAGTTCGAATTTCCGCCAATTGAACCCTTCGGTCACTGCACCTCCCACCTGTATCTCGTCCCACCGAAAATTCACCTCGAATGAAATAATATTTGGAGATTTTGCACCCCACAACCGATTTTCTGATAAAACTGTAATCTGAATGCGGTTGAGTTTTATTTGTCTGGCATGTTGTATGACGGACAGTATGCACCGTGCCAACTTAAAGCAGATAGGGCAACAGGGTGAAAGCCCGAGATTTGCAAGTCCAACCCCGTTCGTATTGTCGACGGTACTTGGCCACGGATCAAGACCACTTTGGCCAAATGTCATTGGCGTGTTCTGTAACTGCTGAATGTCATCATCTTGCAACGACCACCACCCAGGGTTGTGCATAGTGTAAGTATGGCAAAGAGTTCCCCACTGGTCATTGGGTACAGCAACCCAACAGTCCTCACAGTGGTGAACAACCATCATAGCGACGAAGATTTCAGCGCACGATCTACACCAATTTTGATTGATGGCCACCTTGTCGACGACTCGACGCTTGTATTCGACACATGACTCTCGTCCATCGCCTTCAATCTTGTTGTGAACAACTGCATCGGTTTGCTATGTTGGTCAGTACCACAAGACTACCATGATTATTTGCGTTTGCCATTTGGCGCCGCAGACATACCTCTTCAGGGTCAATATAGGAGAGGGCGGTCGGTGGATAGATAGAATGCTCATTTTGGTATTTTGCTCGAAACATTTGCCTTCTATTTCCAATTCATGAACACCTAAACAGACTTTTGATCAGGTAGATGTAACCGATTCCAATTACCCAAGAATCACAAGTGACCGGAATCCCCGCATCGCAGCCCGTCATACCCATGTACTTTCTAGGCAAAAGGCAAATCCAGGATAAGTGGCTTATCTACATCGTCATGCATAATCAATTCAAATTCCACCAATCATTCTAGTATCCTGCATGATAGGCACATCCAACGGAAAGTTGACGAGCGCATAAGTATCCAATCAAGGGGAGTCCTCACATAAAGAATGGTCGCGTCATCCGAGAAGAATATCTGAACTCGGTCACACTTGGGAAATACCGTATGCATCTGCTCTTGTGCCCCGAAGTGATTCCCACTCCGATCGCTTTACTCGCCATCTCTTAAGCCCTACGCCTTTCCCGCAGGTTCATATGGTCATCCAAATCGTCTAGCTCCTCGTAGTTTTCCAAGTCGTAGGACTTTGAACTGTTTTTGTTCTTTGTGTAAGGAAGTACACATCAGGGCAGAGATGGTCAAGAGGCTGTCAGATTGTACCCTGTCTGGAGGTCCCGGTTAGGGTTGGTGATAATCGGGAATTGGGTTGCGCAATAGGTGTCGCAACCCCTTATAGTAGCTGATATCACTGACACCAATAACAAGACCAAAGGATCCATCTTTTTGGCGCAGTGGTACTGGCATGTTCCCAAAAGGCTAGCAGCAGGATGGGCACTTCTTGGGTGGGTATTTAGGTCGACTCTTATTCATGTCTTTGGACTATGACCAATAGGGTATAACCCTGTCAATTCGAAAGTTATCGGCGGAACGCTTGGTTGATATAGGCAGGGTGAATCATGTGTCACATGACGTCATCCCTTTGACCAGCACTAGCTGATAGTTTGACGGGCCGAGCACGACAATGATTGACAAAAGAGAAGTGTACAACAAGATAGACACATGCTAAGCTCTATATAACAGGAGACGTGTGACGTATCCCAATCGAAGTTTCTGAGGCGGTTAGTCAACATGTTCCAATCTTTGCACTTTAACTGCACTTCATGTACGGTCTACTCCATTCTATGCTTCACTGAAAAACAGGATATTGTACAGTCATCAGTTCTCTAATTAGCTGCGACTTAACACTGATATAGTTAGACACCCCAAAGACTCGTTCATGACAAGTCTGAAGATAACTGCGCAGAATCATGTACCGAGTATAACCGCCGTATCGCGCTACGAGTTGCCAAAGAAGAAAACTGGTGCCCCCCTTGTACTGAGATGATATCCTCGTTAATGATAGTGAAAGATTGCGAGGAGTGCAAGTTGAACTTATTTGACACGTGTGATGAGTGGATTTCTTATCGTCTGGATACTTCGAAACACGGCCACAATGGAGTCGTGGGGCCGGCAAACTCTTGGTCGCTTGAAGACCGAGATATTCAAGAACTACATACTCCCAATGCGACATATGGCAAAGATGGCCTCTTCCCTTGGCCTATCTTGGCAAACTTAACAGATGGTACTGGCATAAAGTGTCTTGGGTTCGACCCTAGTTGTCCTCTATGCTTCGGGCTTGCCAACACGGTTCTATCTGCAGTTCACAAGTCAACGGGTTTTGGCACGAGTATTCTATTACAGACCCTAGCAGTTAGGCCAATGGAGTTTGAAAATGTCATGCTATGTGATTTGCAGGCGGGTGTCCGTGTCGAGGCGAAGGTTACTTGGCTAGAACACGAGGGGGTCGGTAGCACGGAATCTAGAGAGGTCATTCACGAGTTCAAACTACTTCCGAGACAGGACAATGGGGGGCTTAAGTTGGCGTTTTATCAGACGAATAGGTTTAACCCGAGGTATCTAAAGAAGAAGCTATTTGAGCAGAGTACCGGTAAATCAACTGCCCCTGTGTTAATTAAGAGTCAAGTAGAAGAGAGTAAGTGATCGAGCTGATGTAAGAAGATGGTGAATTAACTCTTGTTCACAGATAATCTCCGATCTCTACGTCTGATCGATGTCCATACCAGATCTATCGTGGAGGTAGACAACGCCATGGTCAGGTATGCTGCCGTTAGTGAAATGTGGGTTCCCGAAGAGAACCACCCAGGAACACTCGAGAATGGGCCCGAGGTCACAAAGGTCGGATACTGTTCTCCGTTGACGATCACTACAACCCTCTGCGATTGCATGCACCTGGCACGGGACTTGGATATCCCGTACATTTAGATAGACCGTTACTGCATGTCCTCAGACCATATCCCCAATCCCACAAGCCAGATGGAAGTCAAGCAACAGGTATACGCCAACTCATGACTATCAATAATCTGCGCTCTCTCAAACGACCCCGACTCTGGTCTTCCAGGCTACACTCGCGATTTCTCGCCATCTTCTTACGTTGGCGACTCTCTGACATTCCATGGTCCTCTATGTATCTAGACAATCTAGGAAGCTAAACCTAACCCAGAGTGGATGCGTCGTACGAGGTCTATGCAAGAAGAGGATGTTTCCTCTCGTCGACTGTACATGGTAGACTTTACTGTGTTGTGGCATGTTGGGTGTCCCACTATGGCGTATCATCTTGTTGCTAACGGGATAGAGCCGGATGTAGAGCGGCACTGCTGTGGGAGTTTGGTTGTGTAGGTAACAAGCACTGATTGATTCAGAGGGTACAAGTTTACTTATTATTTCATTGCGCCTTATGCGTGATGACTATTCTCAGATTTACGGTGCGGCTCGTGTGACCCGTCATGCTAGGCATCCCTAGTGAAGAATTCAGGGTGAGTGCAGCGCAGAAAGCATGTTACACTAAGGGTCGAATCTTAAATAGTGTCATGCCAAGTGGTACAGTAAATGCCACTGCAAAAAGTATGCAACGCTCCGTTAATGACTTTTGAACGTATCCAAGATAATAGAGTACAGAGTACCACTTCTTCAATACACTGTGCCCCTCTCTGTTGTTAACTAAAGCAACTCCCATCATAACTACTATGCCTAGAGTCTATTCCAAGTTCCTGTCCCAGCTTGTTTGCTGTCAATCAAGTTCTCCTTGTGAAAGATTTTCACTCCTGCTTGCCACCCAGAGTTTTCTCTGAGAGCGGAAACCGACACTACTGTGGCGAGAAGATCAGTACAAGGTGGTAAACTGGTGCAGATCTACATGAATCTTGGTATAGATACACGCGGCCGTTGTACAGTGTAATGCTCCGGCCGTGGGAGTTGCGAAAATTTACCGGGACCCCGTGGGGGTTATACCGGCTAGCCCAAGACAACTGAAGGTCTACTCTCCGTCGTCTTCACGCTTGCCATTCTGGTTCTATTCAAACTCCCCTTTGCTATCCTCGCCAGCCGCTTCAATCTCCGCGACCCTAATCGATTCCTAGCCCCTCCTCCGGCCGGCCGGCCCCAAAATCTTCCGTTCTGAAGCCCGATACGGCCCTCTCTTTCAACAACCCCCCAATCAACGCCCGGTTAGCTCAATCGGTAGAGCGTGAGACTCTTAATCTCAAGGTTGCGGGTTCGACCCCCGCATTGGGCTCAAATCCCAGTGTTCCGGCCCCGCCGGACTCCACGAACCCGTTGATATTTTTTTCGGGGCCCACCGGAGGTCTAGGGTTACCAACCCTGGTGACAGTGGATTCGTGGGTTATTTGGATGTTGGCTTTATGGGTTTGGCGGTGTTGGAGGTGGTTTGTTATACAACCTTTTCACGTTTTTGTTTTGTTCTTTGTTGATTTTTTGAGAGAATGTCGAATGGTGAGGGTGTGCAATCGGGGATTCCCTCCGTGGGGTCTCTCCCGTCGCGTACGCCATTTTCCTTCGTTTCATCATCGGAGTCGGATAGTTCGCCCGACGCATCATCGTCCTCGGGCGACGAAGACGGTAACGAGGGTGAAGACGGTTCTCAAAACGCGGAAGAAACTACGCCTCCATGGCCACCACATCCCCCGAATGATATGGTCCCACCATACTACGGGCGACCACCAACGCCGTTACCACCATCCCCTAGTTTCTCGTCAATCATCCTCCGACCGTCTCGCCCGACAACGCCCGACGCGTCGGATGACGAAATGGAGCCGGTTCCACGGGCTGCGCCGCGCGTGCCGACTTATGAGTACTACGGGTTCGTTCTGTATTTATTCAGCACGTTGTGTTTTACGATTTATTTACTATGGGGCTTTCTTCCGGCGCCGTTCTTGCACGGGTTGGGAATCACATATTACCCGGATCGGTGGTGGGCGTTGGCCGTGCCAGCTTTCATCACGGTTACCATGGTGTATATCTATGTCGCGTTGAATGCGTATAACACGGAGATATTAACGTTGAAGTTGGGGGCGGTGGAAACAATTGTTGATGAGGCGGCGCAGGTTGCTAGGGTTGACGGGGCAGGTCGGCTTAAAGATGGAGGACGTTTCACAAAAGAAAAGACGGAGGTTATGAAAGGCCGAGGACGCCTTGTGGAGATTTGGAGTGAAGGAACTGACGCAGTCATGGATATTCCTATTGGGGCTGTTTGTGAAGTATTATACGGCGATGGAGTTTACGGGGCAGGAGATTCCGGGGACAGAGACGGACATGGTGGGTTATAATGAGTTTCTAATTACTGTTATTTTTATCGCGATTTATCCAGTTAAGTGACAGTGTGCTCGAGTTAATGTAGGCGTGTCACACGGTATGATTATGATGATGACGACCGTGCCTTCTGGGGCTGAATGTTCGTGGCGTTGGAAGGTTGTGACGGAGGGGGTACCTGCACTATTGGGTATATATTGACAGGTGAGACGAACGAAGAAGGGGGAAGATAAAGACCGGGCAATAACGGATCGGAAGGTTTATTTCCTTGTTTTGTTCTTAAGTAGCTTGGATAGCTTCTTTTTTACTATTTTCAACCTAAACAACTAAATATCTTGGGAAGATCCACCTTGAACTTTAATCCTCAATTAATACTTTTACAACTACATTCAAAATGACCCCGCGCTTCGTCGACTATCCTAAGCCCCGTGAGGCGCAAGAATGGCCTCATGAGGGTCCCAAAAATGAAGATCAGAACCCAGTTTTACGCGGCCGAAGACTCGCGTGGGCTGGCAGTTTGTAAGTTCGGACGATGGAGGTAGAAGGAGCGAAAGGACTGAGCGCATGCGAGAGACATGCGCGAGCTTATCGATCCTAGGGGTTCTTACAACGTGCGTGACAACTGACTGTTTTTGTGGATGGATAGGGTGTCCCGGATTCCGGCGTTGCAGTATTATCTTTGGGCGAATGCGGGGTTTGACTCGTTGAGGGATAAACAGGAGCTGGCGGGTGTTACGCCTCGCTTTTTGGTGAGCCTTTTTCCGGTCGGTTATGATGTGTTTGTGATGTAGATACTAACGAGAATAGCCCCTGGTCGTCCCAACTGAGAACCCTCCGTCGGCAATTGTTCCCAGTGCGACGGATTTTCCTGAGGATCTACATTTACAGTCAGCTGCTAGTCTTCTTGCTCGGTACCATACGGCGGCGGATTACCATCAAGCGTATTCAAAAGGGCTTATCACACCGTTAAAGGTTGTTGAGGCGATTCATTTGTTGGTTCTTCGGGGACAAACCCCCCGAGGCAAATATGACAATGCGTTTGTGTCGTCGCATGGTGGAGACTCTTTGGCTTTACAGGCGGCTAGGGAATCTACAGAACGATGGAGAGAAGGCAAGCAGATTGGCTTGTTAGATGGAGTGCCGTTTGGAGTCAAGGATGACTTGAATGTTAAGGGATATGTTTCTCATGTTGGCATGGCATACCAACCAGATCTAACATGTATGAAGGCACAGACTGAGACAATCCACCCGGTTCGTATGCTTCAAGAACAAGGCGCAATCATGGTTGGAAAGAATGCCATGCATGAACTTGGTTGTGATACCACGGGGTGTAACCCTGCGTGGGGCACACCAACTAATTGGCATAACCCCGAGTACTACCCCGGCGGGTCATCTTCGGGTGCGGGTTCGGCCATTGGCGCTGGAATCATCCCGTTTGCCCTGGGGACTGACGCTGGTGGGAGTGCACGGATTCCGCCTTGCTTCAATGGAGTTTACGGATTGAAGACTACGCATAACCGGACTATGGCCGTTAGTCATAGCATGTGTGTTGTGTGTCCTATGGCTGCCAGTGTGGCTGATTTAACGGTGGCGTATCGGGTGATGTCACAGGCTGACCCTGAAGATCCAGTAACAGCGAGTTTTGTGCCGTCTGCGTTGAGAGATGAGTCTGCGCCAAAGTATCTTGGTGTTGATCGGGAGTGGGTTGAAATTGCCGATCCAGTGGTTGTCCGTGAGTTTGAAGCTGGTATTCAATATCTTGTGGAGAAACATGGATATGAAGTTGTTGATATCCACATCCCCAACCGGAGAGAATGTCAACTTGCCCATGGAGCTGCGTGTCTCACTGAGATGGCTGAACAACATCGGTCTAGAATTGGGTCTGATGCCAACTGGCTTAGCACGGTAAACGCTGCTACAAAAATCATGTTGGGCGTGGGTGCTCAAACTTCGGGGTTGGATCTAATCAAGTATAACCAACTCCGGGAAATCCTCATGCAACATATGGCTCATATCTTTCAAAAGTACCCTGGGATTCTCATCGTCTCTCCTACTTCGCCACAAAAAGGTTGGCGTCGGACGGCCGGGGATGACGCATATGGAGTCAACGACGCTAATGTATCGTTGCGGAATATGTCATATGTATTCCTTGCCAATATGACGGGGTGTCCGGCACTTACGGCGCCAATCGGGTTTGTTGAGCCAGATGCTGGAATTGGTTGCTTGCCGATTGGTATGATGGCTATGAGTGAATGGGGAGGTGAAGAGAGTCTCTTGGCCTGGGCTAGAGAGACAGAGGTCTACTTGAATAGTAACGGCCATGCTATGCCTTTGGGTTGGACGGATGTTTTGAAGTATGCGGATGAGTTGGCTATGAGTTTGGCAGTTGTTGAGGCTGAAGGGGGAGATCTTTAGATGTAGTGGTAGTATTCATAGCGTTATATTTATTGGTATCTTTATATTATGCACGTCCTTACAGGAACTTACTCGCGAACGCCATGAGGTTAGCATTGCCGCCAGAGCTAGACCCAGAAAGGCCAGCAGCATCCATCTTACTCTGCATAAAGAACTTCAAGGCAAACTGTACAGCCTGCTGCATAACACCTTCCTTAGTAGTTCCCTCAGCAACCTTGCCCTCCTTCTCAGCAGAATCGAAAAGCTTCTCGGCTTCTTTCAACGCCATGGTCAACAAGGCAGCCTGACCAGTGGTAGAAGAGTGAGAAGCAGAGTTCTCGGAGGAAGTAAACATCTTGATCGCTTGCATAGCGGCGGCAGTGCCAAGGTTACTTGAGGTAGCTGGGGGTTGAGAGGAGGTAGGGTTCACGGAGGAGGAAGAAGAACCACCAATGAATGACTTGAAAAGGTGGAGGGCGTTTGATTCGTCAATGGGGGTGGCGGGCCGGGCGGGTTCCGACGGAGCGTGCGAAGAAAGGAGGGAGGAGATTAAGTCGGTAGGGTTGGAGGATGAAGATGGGCTGGAGGAGGTCTTGTAGGTGTGGGTTAGGAGGGAGGCGAGACCACCTGGTGAGAATGTTAGTTGGGTATACACGTGTGTAGTGATTGTAGAAGTAACTTACTCAGGTTAGCGGTAGGAGTCTCCTGGACAGGCTTCGTCTCCTCCTTGTGGCCCGAAAGCTGCTGCTTCCCGTACTCCACCGCGGCGTTCTTGAGGAAATCCATTTTTGATTAGCAATGTATGAATGTATACAATCTAAAAGAATAAATCCATCAACCTAAAATGTTGGGCTTCGTACGTTACTTATATACTCCTTCTTCTAACAATGCCGTTTCAGCCGGCGGGGCTTTTCCCCACAATAGCTACAACTACATCCTAAGCTGAGCTGGTACGTTAGTCGAAAGGATTCAGGGGAGCTTGGTAGCTTGCAAGCTTGCAAGCTTGCCATGGGATGGGGTATATGAAGCGTAGGGTTGGGGTTAGGATCCATGTACACATGCCACGGATCTCGAGTGATATTCAAGCCTGATTTGCATTGATAACTATGTATAGTTTCTTCTCTTCAACCACACACGCGAAATGTCCGACCCTACGAATCCGATCTCTCCCCACCCGACCCCCCCACCGGGTCTCCCACCCCGCTCTCCGCACCACCGCGCCCGACCCGTCGCCATCCCCCCGTCAGGCCCTCTCCCCTCCGTCCCTCCAAGCTCAACACCAACGCCCACCTCCACCGTCACCAGTCCCACCTCCCCACCCCCCTCGATAACCTCTCCC